>JACVVK020000329.1:120000-147500 GCA_018292915.2 Batillaria attramentaria | reverse complement strand
CCAAGAATGGACCGTAGGCGCAAAGAAAATCGCATTTCTCTAATGTTAGAAGACACAAATTCACAAAATTCACAATGGCCAAATGAAACATCCTTCTATCTGGCAAACCGCCTTACAGCTTTGAAAGCGACAGTTTGCCATCTCAGCGGCGTTACCAACATAGAGGTTTTAACTAGATATTATCGATCCTACTCATGATTTTCTTACTGCAGGTGATTCCTGTAAACTCTGGCCGCGACGCTGTCGGGATGTTTCTGAGGCGAGCTCGCCTGCCAAAGAATGTTGAGGCTCTCAAACAGCATGGTGCGGACACCAACAGAACCGTGCTCAATGTCTTTGGGCCCATGGGACACGGCCGTCGGCTTCTTCTGGACAGTCTGAAGGTATACGCACTTCTTGTTGTCAAGCACTCTATACCGGCTACGTAGGCAAGGTAAAATATGTATGCACTAATTGCAAAACCGTTTAAAGCAGTTTTTAAACCTTTCACACCAACTACAAATGTGCCATGTTTAGGTTGCCTGATGTTTGTGGTTGCTGAGTAAATGGGAAAAAAAAGACCAAAGTTTGGAGGATTCACCATCACCCTGTGACCTTGACCTTCGGGAGATGTCATTCAATCTGATATGCATGTGTCACCAGCTTCGTACCACTGTGCCGAGTTTGGTGCTTCTTCCATTTATAAGTTGCTTGGAAAAAGGTAGTGTTAAAGTTTGTTTGTCCCGCACATGCAGACACGATAGTTGAGGGCTGTAACATACACTTCACTTGGTTACACACTCAAGTAAAAAAAAAAAAGAAAAGAAAAGAAAAAGTCGATTTCTAAACTGTATGCTTTATTCTTCAGACTGGTGCAGTCCACACAGACTTCTACAAGGACCATGACCTAACGATTGGTGCCGTCATCAACGTGTGGGGTCGCAAGTTTGTCTTGTGCGACTGCGATGAGTTTACAAGGGAGTACTACCGCACAAAATACGGAATCAGTAAGTAATGTATGCACTGATATACTAGCTACTGGCTGCTGACTGCAGATCGTTTTTAAGTTGAAAACTTGAGAGTGTTGGTGGGTGTTTGGGAGTTTAACTTCCTTATCCGCTACGTATGGGTGATATCAAAGACGGGGCAACGAGGGAGTAGTCAGCACAAATATCTGGCCCCAGCCGAGATTCGAACACACGACCTGAGCATTGAAAGTCCAACGCTCCCAAACACCCACCCACCCTCCAACGCTCTATACCAAGGCTACCAAGTCCAAGGCTATTCCGGCTCCCCTGAAAAGTTGAGAGAAAATGGGAGAATAACAATTTTCAGACTTTCAAGATCATGACAATATTTTTTTTTTTCTGGTGGAACATGCGCACGCATTCACATGGTTTTATCAATCACGTTCCAGCTGAGTTTACGCCACTGAAATACAGCACAGATAAAGGTCCCGACGTTGAGAGAGAGTGGCCACCCTACAACGGTTTTGGGGCTGAAGAGGATTCCCTCGCTAACTGCAAGAATCTGATGCCCAAAGCACCACAGGCCGACTTCATCAAGTTCATGATGAACGACCGACAAGGCCTGGAGAGCAACGTCCTGCGATTCCTGGCACGCATGGAAACCGAACACCCCATTGACAAAGGTCGACGCTTCATCATCTCGTACTTCCTGAGGGATGACACCATCCTTGTCTTTGAGCCTCCGGTCAGGAACTCAGGTCAGTCGCCGATGGTGTAAAGTGTGATGATGTACACCCGTTATTATTCTATTGAAAAAAGAAATCGGCCGATCATTCATTAGTAGTCAGTGGTTTTTTGTATTACATGTTTCACTTCATAACTTTTAGCGCTTCACTGTCACGCGTTCTTGGTTTTTCTTGTGTTTAATTTTCAGACATCCCTACAGACTTTCACAAACAAAATACATTAACTGTAATGGCGGAATCCTCACTGCTCTCTTGAGGTTCCAAAATAACTTCTTTTTTTTTACGTTATTTGTGATGAATGTGCAGCATAGATGCATAGCTAACGCCAGCAAGTGACCATACTTCAGTTCCATGTAGCAATGGCACAGCGGAAGCTCACCGTTCACATACGAACGATTTTACATGTTCAACGTTATGGTTCATTCAGTAGCAAGCCCTGATTTCATGGTATAGCCGCGTTTGGCCAGGGAGAGTTTGGAGAACAAGTGATTTGACTACCTCTTTTTACCGCCTCAGCCTTAGGGTATGCGGAGTTACTGTTACCTGCATAGACTTCTCCAAATCATATACATGTATACCTCTTCCCCACTGATTTCTTCCCAAGTAAGTTTGGGCCGCTAAAGCTGTGTGCACCAATGGCCTCACTAAAAAAATAATTTCTGGCCCAAAACTCTCATTCAAATCGTCATAACTTTCGCCAGGTTCCTTCTTACTACCCAAGCACATGGACACTTAAATGGCGATTTCAGCAACCGTCAATATGTGCCATCCCTCCACCGTACAGACGCCGAAAAGTCAAGATTTATCGAACAGAGCATATAGGCGGGTGTGCTTTTTCTTGCTGAAGAGCTGTTAAGGAACCGTTACTCTAGCCTGATTCTCAAAGAGAAAACCGAACAGGGATTCCCCGTGCGCAGTACGAAATGTGTTAATGTCGTTCGCAGGGTTCGATTTGGCTGTTAGTTGATACAGTCTGAAATGGATGACACCAGGGTGGGACACCAGTTAAAACGAAAATTCATTCATTAGTTCCAACTGCAATTTTGCAGGTGTTATCGGCGGCAAGTTCATAGAGAGGGGTCGCATCAAGAAGCCTCACCAGATGCGGTTCAGCACACAGCTGTCCGAATATTACTTGGCTCCTGATCTGTATGTTGGTGCCCTTCTAAACTTCAACAATCACAAGTTCATCATCCTTGACAGCGATCAATACGCCTTCCATTACATGGAGGAGCACCCCGATGAGGTTGGTGTGTGTGTGTGTGTGTGTCTGTGTGTGTGTGTGTGTCTGTGTGTGTGTGTGTGTGTGTGTGTGTGTGAGAGAGAGAGAGAGAGAGAGAGAGAGAGAGAGAGACTGTGTGTGTGTGTGTGTGTGTGTGTGTGTGTGTGTGTGTGTGTGTGTGTGTGTGTGTGTTGGTAATAGCGTGGGTGTGCGGAACGAAGCTTCACGAAAATGTTCATTCGCACAGTTTAAATATCTTTCACTAAATGATTCTATGTCATCAACTGCAGACATTTCCGTGTCAATCTTTACGTGCACTCAAAACAATGTGCAGTTCCCCAACAGCAACATGCAGAAGATCATGGAGAAGGTTCGTAACAAACTTGGCAAGAGCCTTGACGATGTCCGTACGTTCTTCTCAAAGACTAACCCGTCAGCCTCTGGAGTGTGCAGCTACAGCCATTTCCACGACCTGCTTTGTCAGGTAAGGAAAACAAATTATATCATAAGATTCTTTTCTCACCGGCCCTCGCAGTGTAGTGGTTAGCACTTCGAATCATGGACCGGGAGACCCGGGTTCGAATCCCAGCCGAGGCAAGCGGGATTTTTCCTACCTAGGTCGGCTCCTACCCAGAGCGGGTGTGCTATGGGCCCGATGGGGAGGCTGTTGCCACACAGCCGAGTTTCACCCACATCACGGGTGCGACTTTGGGGGTGCTTCCCTTAGTATGACACGTCATATGACGTGGATGATTACATGGCAGGCACCGCAGGTGCCGTAGTTCCCGGGCCTGGTTAATGCCGGGATATTTATGACAGGAAGCGTGGAATGCAGCACTGTCCCGCAGTCCCAAACCAGATGGACCTCCATAGCATCATCTTACTATCATCCTCATCTCCATCATCACGCATAATAAAAATTGTCCCAGCTTCCGAGTCCTCCGTGGGTTCCACCCATGACCTGGGAGGAACACCACTAGAGTTGGCAAAGAGTTGGGGCAGCAAAAAAAAAAAAAAAAAAGATTCTTTTCTTGTGTGTGGAAAATCTGGCTCATAGTCAGGGAGCTATTAATCAGGGCGCTTAGTGCTGGGCAAACGGAGACGAGAGCACGCAACACCGCTTCTGAGAGAGCTTCATTGGCTACCAGTCCATATCCGCCTTCAGTATAGTACAAAATTTCTGTTCTGGCCTTTCGTCATTTTGATGGCACCCTTCCACCGTATCTTTCGGCTTCGCTCGTCACCTATCAACCGTCGCGAACCCTCCGGTCGTCGACCAAGAGGCTTCTCAAAATTCCCAAGCGCAACCTGAAATCCTTTGGCGAGCGCTCTTTCAGTTTTGTTGCACCATCCTTTTGGAATTCTCTGCCAGCACATCTGAGAAACGCGCCCACACTGTCTGTTTTTAAGAGCAGTCTTAAAACGTTCCTCTTTTGTAAAGCTTTCCAGTAACTTACCGTGTCAGCAACTTGTCAGTTTCACCAGTGTATGTCTGTCAACTGTTTGTAAAATGTGCGTAAGTGTCGGTGAATGATTGGCGCATTGAGTTTACTCTAAAGAAATGCGCCCTACAAATGATGATGATGATGATTATGATTATTATTATTAAATCTACCTGAATGTAGGTCGTTGTGGGTTTTGCTGGTGAGTTAAAGTCTCTATGATCGTAATGAGGGGAAAAGCTGTCGCTTATAAAATTCTAAGGCTGTTTGCCCAATGAGTAGATGTTCCTTTTGCGAAAATTTTCGTGACTTTGCGGTCGCTACTAGTAGAAAAATATGGTTCTCTTTGTCCTAACGCTTCATACCTATAGTGCAGGCCGATCGACAAAGTCGCTAAAAATTACCACCAATCAGTACAATGTGCTTGTGTCAAAGTTTAAGATTCCCCCCGTGTATAGGTGGTTCTGAGTCTATTGTACAATGCCAACTTGGGGGGCGGTGGTCTAGTACGTGGCACCGTTCATTCGGGCCGACCGTCGGGGGGTTTTCTCCGGGTACTCCGGCTTTCTGCCCCTCGGCTTTGGAAATGATCAGCCCATATAATTAGATAAAATACATGCAATTCTAAATTCCAGAGCTAAATAGCTGAGCTGACTCATTGCACCACGTGACTGTAATGTGTTCATGTCCCTAGTGTGAGAGAATGAGTGTGATTCGCGTGAGCGTGCGTGTTGGGTTCAGTTCGCTGCGCTTTGAGCCAGTTCAAGAAACTGGGTAAAGCGCATACACATGACACAATTATTATTATTATACCTTTATGTCCACAGTACAATCTGGCCGGTATAGACATTGTTAACCCCAAGTACACCGGTCCTAAATGTTTGGTGAGTGAAGCAGATCTTGAGATACCTGCATGGGCAGTTTATCGTCTGCTTCTTTCGATGTTTCATCATGCAGACTGCTGCATTCTTTGGTTATTCGCATGCAGCATAGTGATTTCTTATAGCTTATGTCTCTCGCTCTCTCTCTCTTTCTCTTGTGCTTTTTGGATGATGTTTGGTTGCTTTGTTTTTGGTTTGTTACTGCAAGTCAGTTACAGGGTAAACATTCACTTAAGCACGTGCCAGTGTATGGTGACATCTTATATGCGCTGAACACACTACGCAACCATAAATACTATCAGAAGAAGGTAGCTATAGAAAATAAACCGAAGGCGCTAGACAGTAATTTCGCAAGCGAATCGAACGCTGTTACTTTTGTGCATGTGGTTTTCCAAAACAACGGCAAACCTAACAACAGCAACAGATCCGATGCAAGGACCCCGTGTATTATACATGTATCATCGCATATCATCCCCAGATGGACGGGTCCCTGACAGACCATGAAGTGATGACGCTGGCGCGCAACTTCGCCGATCAGAGTCAGCAAGTGGGCCCTGACGTGGCCAGACTGATTTCCATCGCCCAGGTGGAGCTGCGAAAGCGCAATTTTGAAGGTTTTCACCACCTGATGGACAGCCTTAAACAGCAGGACAAGACCAAGTAAGCTAGATCCCTAAGACCACTGCACTTCACAGAAGACAGGTTTTGTTTGGCAACGGTTGCGCTTGTGGGTGTGCAAATGATGATGATGGTGGTGAATTGATATAGAGCACGGCTCCACCCTAACTGAGTGCTCCTGGCGCTTAGGTAGAGGTTTCAGCAGAGAGAGAGAGAGAGAGAGAGAGAGAGACTGTGTGTGTGTGTGTGTGTGAGAGAGAGAGAGAGAGAGAACCTTTATTTTACAACGGTAAGAGAGAGAGAGAGAGAGAGAGACTCTGTGTGTGTGTGTGTGTGTGTGTGTGTGTGTGTGTGTGTGTGTGTGTGTGTGTGTGAGAGAGAGAGAGAGAGAGAGAGAGAGAGAGAGAGAGAGAGAGAACCTTTATTTTACAACGGTAAGAGAGAGAGAGAGAGAGAGAGACTGTGTGTGTGTGTGTGTGTGTGTGTGTGTGTGAGAGAGAGAGAGAGAGAGAGAGAGAGAGAGAGAACACGAACCTTTATTTTACAACGGTAAGAGAGAGAGAGAGAGAGAGACAGACAGACAGAGAGCCCGCAAGTCTCTGGTTACTGGAGTGATGCGCTGAAGAGATGAGATTTCAGTCGCTTCAAGAATGTGGTGATGCGGACTGCCTCCTTCACTGACTCAGGAAGAGAGTTCTAAATTTTGGAACATAATTATGTGCGTATGAGATAAACAGAGCTCAGAATCCAAATCACTGAAATCCGCCGGCCATGCTTATGAGAGCTTCAATGGTTCAAAACTGTCCTAGTAAGCTGTACCCGCATGGCCATAGCAGATACTGTGCTTTACGGCTTGTATTTCAGCTTCTGTTTGCTCAATGCCAGCCGGTCGGAGGCTATGTGTGTGTGTGTGTGCGTGTGTGTGTGTGTGTGTGTGTGTGTGTGTGTGTGTGTGTGTGTGTGTGTGTGTGTGTGTAGTACAATCCTGGTTACCACCACCAAATCAGCTTTGAATAATTTGTAAGCGTAGACATTTCAGACGACTGACCTTTACATCAGCCATTCAATAAAATAGATAGTATAATCTTGAAGCTTGGTGAGACTTTGCATTGATAACTGCTTAACTTGAATTTCAAGAGTAGAAATACGTCCTTCAGTGGCACAGATGTATCAAGTGAAATGTACAACTGCAAGAGACACAATGAAGACGAAGGAATGCGTTTGCCACTTGTTTCTGTAATGAGAGCATGCTTACCAATGCTTTGTTACTGTGAACAGGTCTGGCTACATGCCGCCGGAAGCTGTGCGCAATGCTTTGCTATCTCATCATGTACCCTTGCCCGATGACATTGTCAAAGGCTTGTTTGAAGTGTAAGTGTTCACTCTGCCACCACCCCACTCCCCCAAAAAGCCAAACAAACAAACAAACAAACAAACAAACAAACAAACAAAAGCCAACCAACCAAACCCCCCCCCAAAAACAAAAAACAAAAAAACAAACCAACAAATAAAAACAAAACAAAAACACAACAAACCAAAAACCAACCAAACAAACAAAAAACAAAACAAAACAAACAAAACAAAAACACAAAACAAAAGACAAAACCCAGCAACAACAGCAATAACAACAACCCAAAAAATAAACAAACGAACAAAAATACCCTGTTAAGTTAAACTCTAAACTGCAACCTCTCAGAAGATTAGTATTCCAAAACATGTTGACCACCATCCTGTTATTGTTCATCCGCTGCATCTCTCTGCCCATGTTATTTAAGTTCCATCTTTGTCGCAGTTAATGTCGCAAATTTCATTTCCCCAATAGATTCCCGAAGATTAATTTTAGAACCCTCCAAAATTCAAAAGCCCAAAACACTTCTTCTTTTATATATATAGAGAGAATTATGATTTCTGTTTTAATTGTCATCATATCATCTCTCTATAATTAAGACGTAAGAGTGAATGAAAATTTCATAACTTACTCACCACCGGTGACAACTACTTGGCCTGAATAAACCCTGTGTTGAATGATCCTTTCAATTTGAAACCCTCAGGGCAACGGTGGACGAGAAGGGAGACGTAGCTTACGTCGAGTTCCTGAACCGCATCAACTGGAAGCAATACCCTGTGCCCGCCATCCAGTACCAGCCTGGCCACCCTAACCAGTGGGAAGGCATGCGTGCCAAGAATGAAATCACGTCTGTGAATTATGTGGCTCTCTTGGATGCCATCTTTGGCGAGTCTGCTAGTGCACAATAATGGATGTCAGCTTGTTATTGCAGTCTCACTTCTATGCAGAAGAACGTAGGAGTGAAAACCGTACAGGCAAAGTGCTTTCACCACTCACTAATTATGCGAACATCTCAGTATTTACAGCTACACCTGTAGGCTACTTTTTTTTCTTTTTTTCTTTTTTAAAGATATTGTTGTATTTAGGTTTATTTCTTCTCATAAACCCACGCACATTGCAACACACCAGAATGAGAGGCAAAATTTTTTCTCTCTCTTTTTTGTTGTTGCCATAATGTAAAAATACTAACAAAAAAAATATTTCCTGAATACACCTGTCATGAAGGGAGTTTATGGTTCTGCCAGCAGGTGTGATGTGGTTAGGAGATGAATTTTATACTTTTAAACCTTTTGAACTTTATATACAAGGACTTTATCACACAATAAAATTAAAAAGTTTTATCCCCATTGCTATAAACTGACCCTTTCTTTTTTAAGGACACGCACGCATTTTGATTTTAATATATACATACACAGAGCAGGTGTTATATTTTAAGTTTAGTGTTATACAGCAAGGCACATATTGTACAAACTTGTGATTTTTTGTGTTATACTGTTGAATAAAGATTGTTATTTCACACAGCAAAAAATCGTTTTCAGTGAAAATTGTGACCACTGTTATAAACACCATGAAAAAAAAATAGCAAACAAGTTTTTACAGCCAGCCGAAAATGAGTGGGTGGGTGTTTGGGGGTTTAACGTCCTTTTCCACCACATAGGGTGATATCAAAGACGGGGCAACGATGAAAAAGCCAGCACAAATATTAATTTGGCCCCAGCCGGGATCGAACTCACATTTGAAAATGAGCTAGATGACAGAAATGGATAGATGACAGCCGAGCCATCGGGGGGGGTTTGTCTTCTATTCACAGCAAAAATTCATTGATTTCCCTTATCTGGTACACCCACATAACAAACCTACGTCAAAACATAAGTGACGTTATTAGCCAGTCAAAGTGCATGACGTCATTTCTTTGATAATGCGTATGGGTGTGTTTCTAATATTTCTCTTTCGCAGATGCACCTACTTTTGTATATAAAAAAAAATTCAGCGGATCGACATTGAAATGGTTGCCGCGCAAATATTCTGGCCGTCTCATTGGCCGTCGTCCCTAGCATAACCACGCCTACTGTGGAACTCGATTCCATTATCGACGGTGTTGGATTCCTCGTTGGGAATTAGCAGACGTTGAGTAACACGAAAGGAAACAACACTTGGTACGCGTCGCTGGCTTCTGTATAGAAAGTCTCATCATGGCGTTGCCGTTTCTTCCTGGCAACACGCTCAATAAAAACGTGAGTAAATAAAGTTACTCTCTGCACCGGTGATTTGCCAATGTCGTGTAACGGTTGAACATTGAAGCCGGATGGTCAAACGGATAACCAAACCGATAGTAGTGACGTTGAAGTGATAGTAGCAAAGTCCTTGGGACAAGATGGTCTTTGATAGTAGTTACGTTGAAATGGTGCAATTTCTGTAGGGCAGGGTTTCTGGATGCTTAGATCGTTCTGCCAAAACAATGTTTCGCAGGGGTGCTGCATAATGACAGCTGGCATCATGTGGACAATTATTTTAGCAGCAAGAACTTTACCTATTGCACTGTCTGGGTGTGTGTTCAGTCTGAATCATTAGTCATTTCTCGGGCACTTCTAGAGTACTGACAAACAGCTAGCGTATGGCGTTTGTTCAACGGCCTGACATCTTATAGTGTGTTTCTATACAGAATAACGCCTGACAATTCTTTGATTTCTGTACCATTTGAACAACACTAATATAATGCGACAAAAAATACCACTCGGCCACGAATGTTTGTTGTTGTTGTCAAAAGTTTTCACGAAGAACGTAGTGATTTGTGAACTGAAACAGAAATACATGTACCTAGGTTTGTATTCATGATTGCAGTAGGTAACAAACTGTGCCATTTTCCTTCCACAGTTGGGTAAGACCAAGTTCCACAAGTCTCAACATTTTGATTTATGCAATAATGTTGCCATGCTGGTTGGGGAGTACAAGCCAGGCATTGGAGGGGAACGATTACCATTCCAAAAGTCAAGGCCATCCAACTCCAAGTTTCCAAAGGGAGAAGGTTCAAACCTTCCAGCCTGGGTTGCATTTGATCGTCAGGTATGACTACTGGAAAAGCAATTTAAATTCCAACTTCACAGTATCTGGGATAGTGACTGAATTTTTGTGAAACAAGTCCCACCTAATTCCAGATGGAAAAATAATTCCAGTCATTTGGATGACGATGTACTTAGACGACTACAATGCACTTGACTAATCTAACAAGTATGGAAGTGAACAGCACACACACGACTTCATATCCGTGGAAACTAAAAATGTCCTAATTGACCGTAAAGATATAGGACATTTATCCTGAATATTACCGCTGTGGCGCAGAAATTATAGGACATAATTATGTCCGCCTTGATAAGAAAGTAATCGGACTGCATAAATATGGATCGGTGAACGGCCGATCTCGGATAAAGCCGCCCTGCAAAAAAGTAGCATGATAAATGATTTGAAAGTGGTTTTCCCGTCATCACCATTTAACACTGTGTTTCACATTTTATGTTTACGTACCAGGTGCTTAGCTTTGACGCCTATTTCCTGGAGACCAGTATAGAGCGTCGAGAGGAGCAGTACACAGTGCGCAACTGCAAGATATACTTCTACCTTGAGGATGACTCTATTCAAATCATTGAACCCAGACTGAAATGCGCTGGCACTACGCAAGGTATGTCCTTACTAAGAAGAGGGGAGTGGGAGTTGTGGCTTGGTGGAGGGAGGGGGGGGGGATGGGGATATGACAAAAGGCCTTTCAAAGCCTTTCAAACATCTCGAAAAGGTCAAGGTCACAGGGAATAATGCCCCAAAGGTCAAGGTCACACTGGAGTCACAACTTTTGGCTGTTCTAGAGTGAGTTCTTGTTTTGTTTTCCATTTGCAGGCAACATCGTCCGTCGGCACCGAATCCCAAAGCCACCACCAAACGATGGTGACTTCTACACGATACACGATTTTAATGTTGGAGAGGAAGTCAGTTTGTATTCAAAAGTGTTCAAGATCACAGACTGCGATCAATTCACTTACAACTTTCTAAAAAAGATGGGGATTAGGATCGGTCCCAAACAGGTTACTCCTGATGACCCATACCAAGATTTCCGCAAAGGTGTAAGTCAGTGATGACAGCTGAAAAGTGCGTGCGCGCGCGCGGGTGTGTGTCACTGCGGAATGTGTGTGTGTGCGTGCGTGCGTGCGTGTGTGTGTGTGTGTGTGTGTGTGTATGAGTGAGCGAGTAAGAGACAGAGAGAGAGAGAGAGAGAGAGCTGGCTGTACCACTACAAATTATGCTTATGGGCGCGTCTTCTTGTTTTCTTTGAATGTGACACCTCCCCTCCCCCACCTCTACAAACGACAACGAGCGAGAGAGAGAGAGAGAGAGAGAGAGATGGCTGTACCACTACAAATCATGCTTATGGGCGCGTATTATTGTTTTCTCTGAATGCGACACTCCCCCCCCCCCTCTACAAACGACAACAACAACAAGAGAGAGAGAGAGAGAATTCTGTTTTAAGATCAATGCCCTTCTTTTTTTTTAACAGCTGGAGGAGACCATGAACCCGCACCGGCCGTACGAGAGGTACGACCCGTTGAAACAATTCCTGGAACACGACCGCCATGTGCTACGCTTCTACTGCTACTGGGATGACACGGACAACTTATTCGGCGACCCGCGACAGTTTGTGCTGCACTACTTCCTTTCTGACGACACCGTCGAAATCAGAGAGGTATGATGTACAACTCAGGGATTACATGTGCTATTTCACACACACACACACACACACACACACACACACACACACACACTTTTTTTTTTTTACCACAGATATGAACATTTTGCTTTGCGCTTTTCTTCAGGTGTAAGACACAGCACTTTGATGTATCAGTTTATCAGTTTTTGCGAGGCAGGGGGCAAATACCCTTACAGAAAATAGTGAATATATATACATGTATACAGACAGTACAGTGACACGTGTAGTTGTGTGAGTTGACGAAGCTATGGGCCTTCACCTGAGTGATGGTTTATATCAAATGACACATTTCTTACGCAACGACCACCACCTACATCAGTATACCATTAACTGTGACTGACAGGGGATCATCGAAGAAATAATTCCACCAATGACTTAGATCGTTATCACAGCTTTTCGACTGTCTTACTGCAGGTGATTCCAGACAACTCTGGCCGCGATGCTGTGGGAATGTTTCTGAGGCGAGCTCCTCTGCCGAAGAATGTTGAGGGGCTCAAACAACATGGTGCGGACACCAACAGAACCGTGCTTAATGTCTTTGGGCCCATTGGAGACGGTCGCCGTTACATCCTGGACAGTCTAAAGGTACGCACCTTATATTACTGCTGACTGGTCAATGTCGTATGGTTTTGTCGATATGGTACATAGCGTACATACCTTGTCACAATCGTACTTTGGTCTACGGTGTCATTAGTTTTCTAATTAGGCCTGTTATTCTCTACTTCTGTATCAATGGTGTTCGGTTGGTTCCTGTCGATAAACTGGAGACCGCCTCTACTGTCACTGGTTCCTCTCAATGCCAGTCCGCTGTGCAGCTCAAGTTGTAAAATGTGAACGGACGGTCTGAAAATTTGCTTTACTGAGATAGCAAGACAACCACTGATAGTCTTTCAGTTTATGATTGTTATCACAGTTCAGACTGAGTAAACTCAGTTTGCTCGTCTTGCAGCGTGTAAACGTAACTGATTTATTTTGATTGCTGCATTTAGTTAGCGTTGCATTCGGGTGTTCACGGAGGCGCAGGCGGCCAGTCTTAAGACTCACGTGTATGACCATTTCAAACACAAGAATTTGTCAGTAGAAACAGCTTCCAATAATTATGCACCCTCGAGAAGGGAAGTAACTTCTGAACCGATACATCACTCTCTGGGGCACAGAGTCTTTCAGTGGAAAGTACCTCTGTGCACGGTGGGGAAATGGCGCTCACTGCGCTACCGTGATGGCCCTAAATTGTCTCGGTGCTCTCAAACACAAGGTCGCGCACTATGTCATCCTTGACCAGCTTTGAACCCAGAGGGATCCTCAGTGGCGCAGGTGATGGCAGGCTGTCTTTAGAGTGAAAGTAGGCGTGTTTCTGAATCAGAGACATACATAACATGTCTCTGTCTGAATGGACAGATCTATTATTACATTCAGTCCTAGAGCACGGGTGTGTATGCTTTTGTAATCGTCTCTTATTCCATCACAAGGCAGGTACGTGATCGTCTGCACCGTGCAATAATACTTGCCTGTGGAGTGCAACACCTTAAATGAACTGAATTTCTTCTTGCAAGACTGGTGCAGTCCACACAGACTACTACAAGGACCATGACCTAACGATTGGTGCCGTCATCAACGTGTGGGGTCGCAAGTTTGTCTTGTGCGACTGCGATGAGTTTACAAGGGAGTACTACCGCACAAAATACGGAATCAGTAAGTCAGTAATGAATACACTGGTGTTGTAACCAGTGGCTGCTACTTGTTTTAAGCTGAAAAGTTGAAAGCAGTATGAAAACTACTAACTTCGAGTTTGTGAAGAGCATGGCATCAATTTTGTTAATACCTGCATTCAACAGGTGCCAGCCTTCTCTTTACAGATGACTTTACACCAGTTAAATGGAAGATTCAACAGCAGAGTACAAATACGGAGAAAAAACCACCACCCTACAACGGTTTTGGGACTGAGGAGGACTCCCTCGCTAACTGCATGAACCTGATACCGAAACCACCGAAGGGTGACTTTGTCAAATTCATGGTGAAGGACCGACAAGGGCTGGAGAGCAACATCCTGCGATTCCTGGCACGCATGGACACTCAGCACCCCATTGACAAAGATCGACGCTTCATCATCTCGTACTTTCGGAGTGATGACACCATCCTTGTGTTTGAGCCTCCTGTCAGGAACTCAGGTCAGAAATAGTGGTAACCCCACTGTGTAAACTGGTATGATATAAGCCAGCTGATATTTTCTTTTACAAAGTTTTTGTCACTTCTTGATTGGGACTATTCATCCCCTCCCAAAACACGGACAAACGCAACACAATGAACAGCAGGGCCCGTGGAGATGTGTACATAAAGCTTCATGCTGTGCATCCAAGGCTTCATCCTCGAGCCCTGTGGTGCACACAACTTCTCACAAGAGATGGCTATGGGCACCGCACTATGCCATACCATACCATACCATACCATACCATACCATACCATACCATACCATACCATACCAAATAATAATATTAAAGACAGAACAGACATATTCAGCACTATCTGACTTGATGCTGGTAGGGATAGTATTTGCGTTTGAGTCCCTCTGTTTGAGCAGGGGCATACATATAATACAGCGTAGTGAAGTTTGCAGAATCAGTGACTTGTCCCTAACTTTTGTTTTGCTCAGCCTTTGAGAGCATCAGATAAGAGTTCATGCCAGCACATGTAATGATTTTGTGTCAAGGTTCCAAGGTTCAAATAGTCATCGTCGGACTTCATATTTCTGTCTGAGCACAAGTTTGCAAGATGTATCACAGATAATCTTGTATCGTTATTGTCACAATGGAGACTAATATGTCCTCAAAATAACAAAAGTCACCGACTATGAATGAACACACTTTCATTAGTTCCAACCATATGACTGTGTGCAGGTGTTATTGGTGGTAAGTTCCTAGAGAGGGGACGTATCAAGAAGCCTGACCAGATGCGGTACTGCCCACAGCTGTCCGAGTATTACATGGCTCCTGATCTGTATGTTGGTGCCCATCTCAACGTCAACAAACACAAGTTCATTGTTATTGACGCTGATGAATATGCCTTCCACTACATGGAGCAGCATCCTGAAGAGGTGTGTAAACGGTGTGTGTGTTGGGGGAGGGGGGGGGGACCAGCCTTAGTCTTTCTTTCAGTAAGCACTATGTGGTCAGTATGGATTTGCTGCTCCTTGATCACAAGTGGGTGGGTGGTGTTTGGTGTTTAACATCCTCTTCCACCACATATGGGTGATATCAGGGGCAAGGCAACCAGAAAAAAGCAAGCACAAAAATATTTGGCCCCAGCCGGGGTTGATCTCACAAGCTCTAAAGTCTCCTAGTAAATGAGACTAGACACAAAGTCATGCATAATTATCAGCTTATGCCCTGACACATTGTGCAGTTTCCCAAGAGCAACCCAAAGCTGATCATGGAGAAGATCCGTGCCAAACTCAACCAGAAAAGGGAGGAAGCGCGCACATTCTTCACCAGCCAAAAAGACTTTGGTGGGGCCAACTATGGCCAGTTACATAACCTGCTTCAGAAAGTGAGAAAAACACAGATTCAGCAATCAGACAAGATTCCTTTGTGGAAAAAAATTGTTGTCACTGCCATTTTTTGTTGTTTGTTTTGTTTTTTGCAGTTGTTTTTTTTCAACAGATAAACAATATTCGTATGCAGCACACTAAGACACCAACTAAAGTAATTTCAGTAAAACAAAAAAACAATCAAACATGCCCTGTGAACACTTGACAGACCACGGAAGACTCACTTTGTTTACACACTTCAGCCATCAGGTCCATGTATAAAATTCACATCCTGTTCTGCAGGTGGATCCATCACTGACTGACCAAGAAGTGATAACACTGGCACGCTACTTCGCTCTGATGCGACCGAAGTGTATTGACTCGCTGAAACTGCTTTCCATCGCCCAGGTGGAGCTGCGAAAGCGCAACTTTGACGGTTTCAACGTCCTGCTCGACAGACTTACACAAGAAGACAAGACCAAGTAAGCAAGCGGGCCTAACCTGATGGCTCCCACAGTGCACTGTCTTGCTTGCATTCATCTCTGTTTACAGCAGACAACCCTAACTCATGCTTAACACCTCCACATGTGTGCAGCATTTGATAAAAATGACCAAAGGAAGTTTCCCTCATGTTGAAAACTACTTTTTAGGTCCTCTCTTCCCGCACTGCATGATACACACTTATAAAAGCTGTCTGTCGGTTTGAAAAATGGTCCTTTTGGGGTCATTTTGGGGTACATGCAAATTGGGGCGGTCGGTGGTCTAGTGGTTAAGAGACTTGTCACCAATGCGAGAGGTCATGGGTTCGAGTCCCACTCGGGGCAAAGAATTTTTCCTTCTCGTATGTGGACTGATCGTCGGGGTTCTCTCCGGGTACTCCGGCTTCCTCCCCCTCTGCTTTTGAAATGTTCAGCCCACAAAATTTGAAAAATAAATGCAAATCTAACTTCCGAAATTTAAATAGGTGAGCTGACCTTTCGCACCATTTGATTGTAATGTGTTACGTCCAGTGTGTTAGAGAATGCGTGTGATTCACGTGAACGTGCGTGTTCGGTACAGTTCGCGGCGCTTTGCGCCGATTCGTGAAATTGGGTAAAGTGCCTATACAATGTTCATTATTATTATTATTATATATAAGCAACAGAGGCTGGTTGAACGGTGGTTTTGAGGGATGACCTGGCGTGGAGAGAAATATGAGCACTCTCATTCTTAGTGAATGCATTTAAGATGGATTGGAATGTACAGTAATAAGTGGTCAACATTGTTGTCAGTAATGCTGTGCTATTGTGATCAGGTCTGGTTACATTGCAAAGCAAGCAGTGCGCAACGCTCTCCTGTCTAACCATGTACCCTTGACTGTCGACGTTATCGATGGCGTGATTGACGTGTGAGTCGGTGTTAAGTATGTTTCTCCTTACGAAAAGAAAAAGATTTTTTTTTAAATGTTGACAGTCACCATATATCGAGGGTTCCTTGCCATAATGTATTACATGTATCTCTTTGTTTCTGTATCCTGTGGCAGGGAACCCTTGATAAATGTTTTCTTCTGTCTGTCTGTTTTATCTGTTCTACAAGTGAGGTTGCAAAATGATTTTAACTTTATCCCACTAGATGTCTGAGAATTTAGTCAGATCCTAGGAAAATTTGAAAATTCGATGGAAAACATTCTAGTGCAAACCACTTTTTAATCTGGATAATCGTCTTCTGAATACAGTGCCTTCAGATTTAGCTGGACATCTCAGCTGTAACAGCCCACGGAAGGCTATAATATTGCAGTCATATCATGCTTTTGACACTGTGAGGAACACGGCCTAGCCTTTGAGCTTGGAACAGTTAAAGCTTCGATGTTCGTAATGCCACTGAGATGGAAAACTGCTGCTTACAATGCTATAAGGCTGTTTGCCAGATAATAGGATGTTTCACTTGGCCATCGCGACTGTTTTCATGACTTTGTTGCTTCTAATAGTTAAGAAATACGACTTTCTAAGACCCTACGGTCCATTCCTGAACAGAAACTGAGGACTTGACAACTCTAAAATGAGCCACTAGTCAGCGTTGTCTAGCTGGTCTGCAGTCCGCTACAAAATAGCGATGTCTTCTCATCATGCGGTACACTTCTAGAACAATTACATACACGCCAGAGTCACCACAATTTCAGATGCTATAATGTGCCCCAGGTGACTGATTCTAATTCACAGATTAATCGCATTCAGTGGGAAGTTTTGTTGTATGCCTGTCGTACATATTGAGGCTTTAACTGGTGTCCTTACAGATCCGTTTAATTTTCTTTCCTTAGGGCGACAGTGAATGAGAAGGGAGAGGTAGCTTATCCTGAGTTTCTACATCGCCTAAACTGGCGAGACTACCCCTTACCTCCCTGGCAATGCCATTCTGTGAACGCTGACGAGGACTGGCCAGCTCCACATGGAGTGGGGTTTAAGTATGAAGGCGCTTGTGTGGATTATGATGCCCTCTTGGATGCAATGTTTGGCAAGCCTGATGATGCTCAATAGTGGACAGCAAACTTTAGTCATCTTGTTGCTATTCTACTGACAGCAAAGTACACTGCAACAAGCCTGACCTGTGAAGACATGAGCCTGTCTAAGGAAGTCACCATGACTTTAAGAGACGGAACACAGGTCTATAGATGTTAGGAATGGCATGAATGCATGTAGTATAGATGTAGTAGGGGTGTGATACATGTCCTTCAAGCACGCAAAGAAATATTGTTCAGTTGAAGCAACTGTGACAGAATCACAAAACTGTGGTCTAGTTTCTACCCTCTTATCTTCCTCATTTGTGTTCGGTTATTAACTTCAGTATGAATTCAGTACTTCACCTATCAATATCCATGAAGCATAACTTCACCATATTTTGTATGGTACATGGACAGTGATTCCCCCTGTCTCCCTTGATGTAAAACACCTTAGTATTTGACAGTGATACTGTACTACTAGACCAGACTGTCTTTCTGAGATACTGTGTTCAGTTGTTTGTTTCTGTTTTTTTCATCCCACTGTACATATGCATGTTAGTACATTTTGTCACACATATGAAAAGGAGGCAGCTTTTGTAATTATTTTCTTCTTAAACTTTTTGCCTCGTTGTAAAACTTTTACCATGTGCATGGATAGAACATATTATTATTATTATTTTAACGATACAGCCATGAAAGGTGTCTATAGGTGCAATATTTTTTGGTTCATTGTTATTAAGCAAAGCAGATATTTTACAAACTCATTTTGTATTTCATTGTTGAATAAAGGTTTGATATTTCACATTAGAAAGAATTTATTTTAATGCAAATTGTGTTTGCATACACTGTGGCAGAAACAACAAAAACAAAACAAATAAAAAAAACCCCAGAAAAACCTTCGAAAAACATAATTTCAGAGAAAGTGAAAATCAGCAACCTTATTTACAGTTTGACACCAAAGTTGAATTGAAACCTGACTGATTGTACCGATTATTTGTAAGAACATCAATTCAACACTGATCTGTTTTTTCCAACTGACTTCCATCCATCTCCTGCAGCAGTGCACAGATCTCATGCTGCTCTGCCTGAAGGCGCTCAAGGGCTTCCGTCACACACTCATCCTCTCTTTCCAGCATTGACCTGAAACACAGAACAGACACAATTCACACTTACTGGCAGAGTATATTGTAGTCCAAAGCATTTCATGAAAGTGTAATTAGCATTTAGGGGGCCACCGAAGCGACCAACATGTGACGTGTGAATGGCTATGTGCCCTGAATGTAGCAGGTTATACCTGCATGGTTCCCTGTAGCGTAGCTCATGACCTTCAGAACTGGAAACAAATGAGTGTGTCTTATCCGGCTAAGGCAATCACTGCATATCTCAGCGAGTTACCTACCATGATGCACAGGGTCGCGTGAAGAGTTACTTCCCTTGACGTGCAAACCACAGTTTGCTGCAGTTCAATTATCTGCCTCTCCTGCAGGTTTCTGTTTTATTGTTTTTGTGTTTTTCTTCGTTTTTATTTTTCTTTTAAACCCACATAAATAAATAAGATTCAATAGAAAATGCACCGCGATTTCATTGGTGTATTTGAAATTAACACTATCGGTTAATAATTTCTCAGTGTATGACGACGACTCGAGATGCTGCGGCTCCTGAACAACATTCGTATAATTTGTTTTTAAAGTGAATATAAATATTTGTGGACATACCAGAGAATGTGTCTCGTCTCTTGAGGAACTCCGTTTCCCTCTCTGTCTTCGGATGGCCGCAGTTGCAGGTTCTCCATTGTCTGCACCAGAGTGTTCACCTCCCGCTCACTACTCTCATCTAAAAATAAACAAATAAACCAACACATGAATAATGAAGAAATAAATGGTCAGTAAAGAACAGCAGGAGAGCGAGAGAGACTGTGCGCGATAGAGACTGAGAGCGAGCAAATCATCGTTTCAAACGTTTATAGCTTCTTTATCAGGGCCCATATGTAGAACGGGTTAATTTAACCCACGGCTACAGGCCTAACCCAGACTAGGACAAAAGAAACCCCAAAACAAAATTAAATAAACAAGGAAGCGAAGAAAGAAAGACAAAAATCCGTCTATAACGGCACAGGCACCTTGCTGGAATGGACCCACTTCCTGATTTAAAATAAACAACAACAGAAACTTTAACCTTACAGCTAGTTTAGTTCCAGGTTAGACTCTAACCTGGGGCTGAACTCCCTAACCCCAACTTTTACATGCGGGCCCTGGGGAGAAAGATTACCAAATGTTTTAATGACAATGTTTGGGTGGTGAGTTAATCCTGTCTCTACATGTAACCCAAACTTTGTGCCAGCATTTTTCTTCACTGTCCAGTCTTTGATAGCAAAGTTCTCATATTACATACATGCGCATGCATGCATGTGTACCTGCACTTTCATTCTGCTGGATCTTGTCTTGTATCTGTTGTATTTTCTCCTGCAGGGCTTCAGTTTTCTAGGTCAAAATGAAGCAGATCAACAAACGGATCAATGTACATGTATCGGTAAGTGATTGGCAATCAAAGCGCCCATCAAAATTGTATTGTGCAAATGTCAAATGCTTACAAACTCAACTCAAGCCACACAATGATTTATGGTGTGTGACAATGAATCAATTATGTGGCTGGCTGGCTGCAGTGCAACTACAGCCTTCACAAAAAGTTAAGGACCACTTGCAAATATCATTCAACTTTTGTCGTGGTGGCATGCTGGTGTAGTGCTGAACATCGCTGAAACGGCGGCTTATGTAGGCAAACAAATGAGCACAGTTCATAACCAGGGATGCATTCTTTGACCTGCATCTCATTTTTGCCGTGCAGAAAGCCCCAGGTATCGCTCACTGAACACTGAAACTCGGTCTAGTTTTGCCGAAACTGCACATTTTCAAACACGCCAAGCATACTGTGTGACGCGCACGTGCCATCCAGACAGTGGTCGCCATGTTCACTAATTACCCCTTAACCTTGCTACCGAATTTTATGGGGAAATCTTATTCGTTTATTTTTTCTGATTTATTGAAACTGTCACCCATTATGTTGACTGGTCCTTAACTTTTTGTGAAGACTGTATCATCTTGCGGCCTAAAATGCATGAGTTGACATGAAGTCAGGTGAACAATTGTCAACCTAACCTGACAAGTGACAACCTCCAACAAACAAAATGATCAAACAAGACCAGGTAGTACACATGGAAAGCAGAATCTAAACTGTAAAATTAATGACATGTAACATTAGTGTGTGGATAGTAAACCACTATTGTTTTTGGCATCAGTCCAGTTTAGTTCCAGATGGGCCAAAATAAATAGCCAGTACATGGTGCACTGGCATTTGCAGAAACCAAATTTGATTAAATAAATCTACTTGCATAGAACTTTCTGGCGGTCACCATCTGTTCTGCCAGACCTGCCATCTTCTTTTCGAAGGATTCCCTGAAATGACGTGACACAGCTGAATAACACCTGAGCACTCAAAACACAGCATGTGTTGACTTCTGGACTGGTTGATACTTGTTCAGACTAACACAAAATACCCGTGCAGTTGCCTGAGTAGTCGTTATTGCTAACCTCACATTGTGTAAGCCTGGTAATATAACCTGATAATATACTTGTTCTTCAGAACAATGTCTCCTACAGAACTTACTGATTTTGCAGTCCCCTGTTTTTTTCTGAGCGGATGTCACCATTGAGCTCCTTGATTCTGTCATTAAGAACCTGGTTGAATTCCTGAAGGCTGAAATAAAAATACATTAGACTTTTTTTCATGTTACCAAATATTTCACATTCAAGTTTCACCCTACTTGCTATATGTAAACCTTACAGAACAGAACAATGGTTATTTGCTTATCAGCACAAAGCTGAGAGATCAATCATCAATACCAGGAACAAGGAATAAAATACATGCATTCTAGCTTTATCTGAGTGAATCAGAGCCGGGGATGTGCATTTTTTGCATGCAATCTATGAAGTGAATTGGGTGTAAATATGATTGCTCAATTCATCAGATCTTACTTGTCAATCTGCGCTTGTGTCTGGTTTACTTTCTGCACTGCTACTTTCTCCATTTCTGAAATGATAATAATAATAATTACAGTATACGCCGGTTATAAGAAACTCGAGGGGGGTGAATTTTTTGGTTTCTTATATCCGAGTTTTCTTATATCTGAAAGTCGGATATAAGAAAGTATTTTGAAAAATATTTCTTATAACCGAGTTCAGTGAAAAAAAGGTTTAAAACATTTCTTTTTTCTCAGTTCGTGTATGTTTTGCATTAAATTAAGAAATATCTGGTTTCTCTTAAAGACCTGCACAGAATATATATGTGTAGAGTTAATATACACCAGTGCGCTTGTGTCCTTCAATGTCAGATTTTTTTGTTTGAAAATACTGTTTTTGCTTCCCAACTGTAGCGCTGGCGGTCATGTGGTAAGAAAAAAACAAAACAAAAAGAAAAAAAAACAACCAAACCAACCAACCAACCAACCAACCAAACAAACAAAAAGGCAAACAAAAAAGAACTAAGGGGAGAGAGAGAGAGAGAGAGAGAGAGAGAATTCCCTTGTATTTATAGGATATATTAAAAGTGCATTATGTATCAACTTTTGATCTATAAAACACTCGTCCCATTAGAGTATGATATGCGATGCTTTCCGTGTCTAATTTGGCTGGAAAAAAAGCTGCAAATTAGCTTTTTTTCTGTTGGGAGGGGGAAGGGGGATGGAGGAAAAATGGACCACGTATATTGTCAAAGAAAGGAATTGATTGATCAACAGTTAGTCTAATACTGATAGTTTTATTCTCCTTAACGCGAGCCCTGTAGACAGAGACAGACATACAGAGAGAGAGAGAGAGTGAGAGAGAGAGAGAGAGAGAGAGAGAGAGAGACTGAGCTCCCAATCAGGCAAAAAAAAAACAACAACCCAAAATAATAATAAAAACAACATATAACAATAGAACAACAAAAATGCATCTCGTATTTTTTCTTCTTGCCAACATTCAATTTTGCACGGAACACAATGGTAAAGAACCAATTCAAGAAAAGAAAATCATGCGCCATCATGTACCTGTCCTAAGTGACGTCAGACCTGACCTGTTTTCTTAGAATGGGTGAAATTTTCTTGGAAATGTACTTTCGGTTTCTTACAATGAGTGAAATTTTCTTGGAAATGTACTTTCGGTTTCTTATATCCGAGTTTTTGTATCAAGCGGGACAAGAAATTTGCTTTCCTAAAACCGAGTTTTCTTATAAGCGAGTTTCTTGTATCCGAGTTTTTGTAATACATAATAAAGAAGAGTTTGGCCGGGGGGAAAAAATTCGTTGGCAATAACCGAGTTTTCTTATATCCGAGTTGCTTATATCCGGCGTCCACTGTAGTCATATCTGTATATGTAGCTTTCAGTTCTCAGCACACACACACACACACACACACACACACACACACACACACACACACACACACACACACACACACACACTGAGAAGAGAATAATCAATTGTAGGCCCGTGCAAAAGAACAAGACTCCCCTCACGTACCAACCATTTTCTGGTATGTTTCTCGCACCTGCGCAAGCTTTCCATTGCCTGAAAAGAAAATTAACAACAAAAATAGACAGATAGATACTGAGTTAGATAACGAGCATAGAAGTTTGGGAGATTTGTACAATGTAAAATTTCACTATGTGATTCGATTCACGTTGATTACCCCTGAACAGTGTTTTATCTGGATTCCATGCAAGGAGTTATTCAACTTACTTTGATCAAGCTTCCTTTCCAGATTCAGGGCTTGTGATTTTCTTTCGTTCAGTTTCTGCTCCAGGCATTGCTTCTCTGCAAAAATACGTCGAAAGTATCGCAGAGTGTATGCCGCAAATATTTTCACTCAAAATTGACTCTCTAACAGAAACAATTAAGCGTTGAAAATTTGTAAAAACTGCCCAGTGAAAAAGGTGTTGACTGTCGTCTGCTTCGAAGAAACCGATTTTGAAAATACATGTAAATAAATAAATAAATAAAGCTCCCAAAATATTTATCGCGTCAAAATCAAGTACCATTCTGCAGTTCTCTCAGGCTGTGCATAAGTGAATCAAACCTAAATCCTGTGGCACAAGACATCTTGTCCTGATGGAGATCGATTCTAAATCTGGCGCTCAACTAAGTTGTCCATGGGCAGCAACTCTATCTAGTCCGAAGAGTAATGTACCCTGATGCACTGATAAGAACTTTTTTTTTTTTTTTTTTTTTTACTCTCAGCTTCAAGATAATTGTAGTGTATGTTGCATGCAATCCGTGCAGACTTAAATTGCCTTTTAGGCCATTTGTTGTCGCTGTTGTTAGTTTGGGGGGGGGGGGGGGAGGTGGCCGGAGGGGAACTGTGGTGACTTGTCAGTCTCTGTGTGTGTGTGTGTGTGTGTGTGTGTACACATCACGCTGGGGGAGGGTTGAGGGTCCCATCACCCTAGAATTTTTTTTTCTGACATGATTATATTTTGCACCCGTAAAATCCAGCTTTGACCCTACAAAACCAGTTATACTGCAGTTTTGCAACAGACACATTTCGACTTGTGTCAAGCCAAAGCACGTTAGCGTTTTCCGCTACCTGCGCAGAGCTGTCACCACGGCATGGTAATGGCCCTCGCCTGCTGTAACATATGGTAATGTATAGCTCGCCCTCTTAGTCGCCGCATATGAGCCGCGAGAGAGCCTGTCACATCTGTTACGGCCACAGGTGCACGTAAGAACACTTAGGACGCTGTCCGTGATGTCGAGGAAAGATAGAAAGACTGATACATACTCAGTGTGTGTTTCCGCGAACTTTTAGCATGTGACACTTTCTCTGAAGCGGTCTGTTACACGCGTGTGTGTATTCAGCGTAGCAGGAAACAGAGACTCTGTTTACGGCAAATTTCAGTGATGTGTTGAGTGTTGCTGTAAACTCGCTTCTTTCAGTAGCACTGTAGAAAACGTCCCTGGAGAATAATTCATACAGTAAATCGTGTGTTTGCAGCTGATTTTGGACTGAAGTGTTCGCAATGTCTTCTCTGTGACGCGGGGGAAAAAAACAACATCGCACGATTTCAGCTTAGCTGAATTAGCTTGTTTCAATTAGCTGACTGCGCGTACCTGTGTTTTTTTTTGGTTTTTTTTTGGTAATCGTTGTTGTCTGTCTGTCTGTCTCTCTCTCTCTCTTAGCCGCGAAATAGTCGTTGTTGCTTGCGCGGCGTTAAGCCCTAACTAACTAACTCTCTCTCTTCTTCTTCTTCTTCTTCTCCTTCACCGTAAATCTCTGTAACAACACATAATTCCGACGATTGCCTCCATGATGTGATACCCAGCCTTCCCCCCCAAAGCCGCCGCCGATGGACTATCAGTGCACTGGCGAACTTACCGTCACACAGTGGTGTAATCCGCTGATCCGATCACTAAACGTCCGATAGGGCTGTGGACGTAGGCCGAAACGTGCATGCGATATGCGCACATGTACGGACTTTATGTCATGTGACGTATCTGATATCATACGGTGGCACGCGAGTGAAGCTGACATGTGCACAAGTACTGACTCAAGTGGAGATGTTTTATGGCATATCGCCAGTGTGTAAGGACAACTGTGACCTGCGGTTTGGTTTCTGTTCTCTTGGATGTTTTCC
Organism: Batillaria attramentaria; assembly: GCA_018292915.2. Taxonomy (NCBI): domain Eukaryota; kingdom Metazoa; phylum Mollusca; class Gastropoda; family Batillariidae; genus Batillaria; species Batillaria attramentaria. The sequence continues at coordinate 121,880 of JACVVK020000329.1, read as the reverse complement.
TGGTTGATTGTTATTTCGACACTCAAGGCCGCAAGGATCTTCCTGCCACACTAACTGGATTACAAGACATATTCCTACTTTGGTGGACTGCGAACGCATGACTGTGAGTATAACCTCTCTCTCTCTCTCTCTCTCTCCAGGCTCTCTCTCTCTCTCTCTCTCTCTCTCTCTCTCTAGACGCTTAGACTTGTTCTAGTCTAGTCTCTCCTGTTCTGGTGCATTCATCTGGAACATGCTACCACCTGAGGTCCGACTAATTCACAGCTTCTCAAGATTCAAAGTTCACGTGCGTCAGAATTTTCTGACTAATAAATAATTTCTCACGGTTCTCACTAATCATTGGAAAAAAATGTGTCTTCCCCTTACTGGGTTTTTAGTTCTTTGAATTTTATGTGTATTTCTCGTATTTGAATTGATAACTTCTTATTATATGCATAAGCATTTACGCTGTAATGTTCGTGAAATGTGCTGTAAGGCGTGAAGGCGCTGGTCGTCAGCGCGAGCACGAGTGTGGATGTGTGTAGGTGTGTGCGCGCGTGTATGTGTGTGTACTGATATTTAGTGATGATGCATTTTGTATGTTTTATTCGTGTAGCAAGGACAGATAGTAAGAGAGACCTGTGCGTCTATTATCTCATCCTTGAAAAATAAAGTTTCAGTCAGTCACTCACTCTCACTCTCTCTCTCTCTCTCTCTCACACACACACACACATACACACACACACACACACACACACACACACACACACACACACACACACACACACACACACACACACACACTCGGGTCGCGAGTTCGAATCCTGGCTGGGAACCTACAATTTGTGCCGAATTTTACCTCGTTGCCCCGGATTTGTATCACCCTTATATGGTGGAAAAACACACACTCTCTCTCCCCCCTCCCCCCTCCTCCGCTCCCCACTGGGGCCAAATATTTGTGCTGGCCTTTTTCTCGTTGCCCCGTCTTTGCTATCACCCGTACGTAGTGGAAAAGGACGCTAAACTCCCAAACACCCACCCCCACCCATCTCTCTCTCTCTCACTCTCTCTCTCTCTCTCAGAGATCTTTCACGCACACACTTGATATTTAAACATGCGTATGTACACAAAGGCAAGACATGTACAAGTCTCCACGTTGAACGCGATTTGTTGAGGAAAGAAAATCCCCAGCCATATTCCTGCTCACCCGCTAGGGGACTCGAGCCGTTGTACCTGTGGGCTGTGGGTCCTCCGGCAGTTACTCATGTTGAACCACTGAACCAAACCCCTCACATGTACACTACTGCATACGAGTAGAAGACTTAAGGATACGTCAGTTATACAACTGCTACACGCATACGCCTCCGGTATAGTGTGTGACCGAATGTGACCGGTCAGATGGAAGGAACAATGTCGCATTTATTAGCCTTGCGTGACAGCCTCATCCGTCACGTGTACTGGAAAGAGAGCGTGACACGGTCACGTAGGCGTGCATGTACGTCCTTTGCGCGACCGTCTAGTGACTGAAACGAAGTGAACAAAACAAAACGACAGACAGTTAGAAGTACGTAGTGAATAATTATTTGTCTATAGTCGTAGTATACATGTACTACGCAGTGTCTTTTTTCTTTTGGAGTTTAGATAGAGTTTTCACAGAAAGAGGGGGGGGGGGGGTAATCAAAATGAACGACCTTTTTTGTGTTCTATATATATATATATATATACATATATACAGTCAAACCTGTGTAAGGCGGTCACCCAAGGGACCGGATTAAACTGACCGCCTTAGACAGGTGGCCGGGTTTATCCAGGGTGGCATGTCAACAGCTAGCATGTTAGGGGATCCTCTGGGGTGACCAGGTTAGACAGTGGCATAGCTTATACAGGTGACCGCCTTGGCA
>JACVVK020000329.1:0-115000 GCA_018292915.2 Batillaria attramentaria | reverse complement strand
TTTTGGCGGGCGCTCTTTCAGTTTTGTCGCACTAGCCTTTATGGATCTTTCTGCCTGCGAATCTGAGAAATGCGCCCACACTGTCTGTTTCTTAAGAGCAGTCTTAAAACCTTCCTGTTCCGCAAAGCCTTCCAGTAATTTGCTGTGTAACTTGTCAGTTTCACTAGTGTATGTCTGTCCATCTTTGTACAATGTGCATGAGTGTCGGTGAGTGATCGGCGCTTTGAGTTTTAGTGTAAAGAAATGCGCCTCACAAATACCATTTATTATTATTATTACTGTGTATTTTTATTTAATACGCCATGGTGCAGTGTGTAGTATAGGGAGCACGCTGGGTGGGTGGTGGTGGGTATTAAACAGAATAACGTCTGTTGATCAGAACTTTCTATATGCAACGGGGAGCCGGGGTGGCCGAATGGTAGAGCGTTGGACTTCCAGTTCTCGGGTCTTGAGTTCGTATCCCGGATGAGGCCATGTATTTGTGCTGGCTTTTTCATCGTTGCCCCGTCTTTGATATCACCCTATGTGGTGGAGAAGGACGTTAAACTCCCAAACACCCACCCTTCTATATGCCCTACTGCAGCTAAACATTTTGTCTGTCGTGGGAAACATACCGGGTATAATGAGTAGAAAGAATTTCTCGCTTGACAAGTGCATGCAACCTTGAGCTTTGGTTTCTTATCGTGTTAAGGACACTGCACGCCGAGGCGTTATTTCATGCATATAGACAGGGTGATAAGAATGCCGAACTACTGACACATGCGACTTATCTGCACATTTTTTTTTTTTTGTCACTGTTTTTAACAGAAAGGGCGAAAGAAAAGACAAATGTGAATTATATAGGTTCACTTACTTTGTCGGGCTGTGCGTAGCCGTTGTCATATGTTGCTGTACATAGTTGTTGTTATCTAGACGTCGCGTTGCAACAATGAAGTGTTAACTCTCTCTGTGCGGGTCCCCAGTTTTGGCCCTCACGTTCACAATGCTTAGCTGCAGAGGTCTGGGCCCGTATGTAAACGTCGAGGTTGATTTAACCCACGGCTACGGGCCTAACCCAGACTAGGACAAAAGAAACCCAAAAGCAAACTTAAATAAAAAAGGAAGCGAAGAAAGGAACAAAAAAATCCTTCTGTAACGGCTTAGGCACCTTGCTGGAATGGGCCCACTTCTTGATTTGCCGTGTGATGGAAAAGGATGTTAAACCCGCAAACACCCACCCACCCTGTTCATATGTGTGCGTTTCTGTATGCATCTTCCGTGCCTCTTAGGGATGTCAGTATGTCTGACAGTGACCGTTTCCGCTCAGGTCATGCACATCCCGTCATAGCCTGGAAACCAAAGAGCACTCGGGCAAACGTCTGTTAGATTGTGTCTTGATGAGGCTGGCTGTTGGGTTGTCGATTTTTCAAGCCAAAGTGGAATTCTTCCCTGAGTGAATTTAGAAGTCCTTAACACTTTTCATGTCTCTCACGTTTAGAAGACTTGGTGGTCAGTTCCACGTGGTTCTCTAGAAAAACAACGGAAAATGTAACCCTAGAGCTAGTTTTGTTCGAGGTTAGACTCACCCAGGGCTAAAACAAAGACCTTAGATATCTACGGTCTTTGGCTAAAACCCCTAACCTCGACTATTACATGTATACGGGCCCTGATTAATGGGATCGCCAGCTTTCTCGTTCAGGTAAAGTGCGAAACTGAATACAGCTCTTACAAAACGGGTTTGTACCAGTCAAAGGGAAGCAACCATCTGTTAAAATGCTACTGCGAAACACTTTTAGCCTAGAGAGAGTTAACTGAAGTTATAACTGTCGAAGTTTAATAATAATAATAATAATAATAATAATGTATCGGCGCTTTACCCAATTTCGTGAATCGGCTCAAAGCGCCGCGAACTGAACCCAACACGCACGCTCACGTGAATCACACGCATTCTCTCACACACTGGACATAAAGCGCATTACAATCACGTGGTGCGAAGGGTCAGCTCAGCTATTTAAATTTCGGAATTTAGAATTGCATTTATTTTTCAAATTTGATGGGCTGAACATTTCCAAGGCAGAGGGGGAGGAAGCCGGAGTACCCGGAGAGAACCCCCGACGATCGGTCCGAATGAACGGTGCCAGATACGAAAAGGAAAATTTCTTTGTCCCGAGTGGGGCTCGAACCCCTGCCCTCTCGCATTGGTGACAAGTCTCTTAACCACTAGACCACCGACCGCCCCCGGTTTGCGTGCTTTCCCAGGGGGTGCGTAGGCTGACATGTATATTAAACAAAATGTCAATCGACCCCGCGTACACTCAAGTTTGTGCAGTGCGTTCTCAGCAGAAAATCTTGTCTGCCGTTCAGTTTGATCGAGTTCCAGTGAACAGTCTTTTTGTCTCCAGTATGGCTGGAAGGATGCGTGCCGTATAGTTTGGGCGAGATGGTACATCGCATACATGGTAACAGCATGCTCCGTAGTAAGTGCATGCTCCTGGCGTGGTACGTGGTCCGTGGCATGAAGTACGTGGTAGGTGGTACATGCATGGGACGTGGTACGTGGTACATGGTACGTGGTACACGCATGGTCCGTGGTAGGTGGTCCGTGGTAGGTGGTCGTGATACATGGTCTGTGGTAGGTGGTCCGTGGTACACGCATGGTCCGTGGTAGGTGGTCCGTGATACATGGTCCGTCATACATGGTCCGTGGTACATGGTCCGCGGTACATGGTACGTGGTACACGCATGGTCCGTGGTAGGTGGTCCGTGGTAGGTGGTCCGTCATACATGGTCCGTGGTACACAGTCCGCGGTACACGGTCCGCGGTACATGATACACGCATGGTCCGTGATAGGTGGTCCGTGGTAGGTGGTCCGTGATACATGGTCCGTGGTACATGGTCCGCGGTACATGGTACGTGGTACTTTAAGTCAAAAGAATTTATTGTCAGTAAGTGTTTCACAGATATTTGATATGGTGATTTGGGCCTTTACCCGCTTGCCCTGTCTTTAACATCAACCATAATCATATGGTGAAGAAGGACGTTAAACCCTCAAACACCCACCCACCCACTCACCCACCCTGTCCATATGTGTGCGTTTCTGAATGCATCTTTCGCGCCTCTTGGGTGTCAGTATGTCTGACGGTGACCGTTTCCGCTCAGTTCAGGGGTGGGTGGGTGGGTGTTTGGGGGTTTAACGTCCTTTTCTACCACATACGGGTGATATCAATTCAAAGACGGGGCAACGATGAAAAAGCCAGCGCAAATGTTTGGCCCCAGCCGGGATACGAACTCACGACCCGAGCATTAGAAGTCTAACGCTCTACCATTCGGCCACCCCGGCTCCCCCCCCCCCCCCCCCCCCCCGCTCAGTTCAAGTGCACATCCCGTCATAGCCTGGAAACCAAAAGAGCACTCGGGCAAACGTCTGTTAGATTGTGTCTTGATGAGGCTGGCTGTCGGGTTGTCGATTTTTCAAGCCAAAGTCGAATTCTTCCCTAAGTGAATTTGGAAGTCCTTAACACTTTTCACGTCTCTCACGTTTAGAAGCCTTGCCGGCCAGTTCCGAATGGCTCAATAAATTGCGTCACTGCCAGTGACAATCACTTGTTTTTTCCCAGGGGCTAATGCTACAATTTTTATACTAACAGATCGTTGAGAACTGTCTTCTTGGGATCTATCATCACGTCACTTAGACACCTGGACAGTGACAGCGTCTGTAGTGCTGGCACCGAGCCAACAGAAGCCTACTCGATGACGCGGCGACCACGCTGAGCGCTCCAGTAGTGTAACAATTGCAACAGTTGTAGAATTTGAATGTTCGACCACTCGCGCGAAGTGTAAACAACATTGTATCAGCATTAATCATCAAGATAGAGTATTCCGAGTGTACAGGCGCACTCACGAGCGAAACTGTGCTGACTTAACAAAGATGGAACCAGCGTGTTTAACTCAACACGAGTTTAGATGGCATGTGTACATTCAGAGAAATTAACAGCCGCAATTTTATCAGAGTACACTGTACACTGTATCATCATACACCCGGTGTTCGGGAAAACTCGAAAATGGCAGTGACTCTAGCGTTCGAGTAAACTCGAAAACGGCAAGAAACGTGTTAAAGGTCTGCAATCTCAAGTAAAAGCCACAAACAGTTTGCTTTAAAGAGCTGTCCGACTGTGCAAAATGCACAGTCAACTCTGTCACGGTTACAGATTTTTCAGCGTTCCTGAAACCCCAATAAAAGCCAAGGGCAGCCTGATTTCACAGCTCAGTTTGCGTTTTGACACTGAGCGAGAAAGATCGTGCAGCACTCAACATCCGCTAGACACTGTAGCGATGTGTCTCGCTCACTGACCAAAAGCACAATGAAGTCACGGCAAGCTCGTGATCTGGTTTTATAAGGGTCTCCGAAGCGCTGAAAACTGCAACTGTGACAGAGCTGCCTGGATTATGCACAGTCGCAGAAGTCGCAGTTTAAAACACACACACACACACACACACACACACACACACACACACACAATGTTTGCGTTTTTTTTTGCTGAGATTGCAGACCTTTAAGTTTCGTGTTATTGATTCAGTCTTCGGAAGGTTTTACAGACGATGGCCACAAATGAGGCTTGAATCTTGCGGTGAATTTTAGAATGTATGTAGACAACTACTGTCACTGCCTATAACAACAAGACGATCTTAAGCAGGGTGGGCCAGGCATCCCTGAAAACAAACAAACAATGCGTGCCCTGCACGTGCTAAACATGCGCAATTATCGCGTGCAAGCTATCTTGGATATTTGCTGTGATGTACCCGCTTCCCGCTTCTTTCTTTCCAGTATGTTATCTTTCTGTCCTGATATCTATAAGTATCACCTCGACCATTGCTCCTGGTTGCGTCATGTAGACCTACTTCTCGGCTACAGCCTTCCTGTTCATCTCGCGCATCTCTTTCGCATGAGTTCCTTAGCCAAAGCCTATAGTTCTACCGTCAGTTATGGAAAAAGGGGTAAGCGCCACGGATTTGATAGACGCGTAGTCCCTTTATCCAGCTGGCGATGGATTTGTGTGTTTTGAGTGCATTGTCTAGATAGCACAGCCTCCCGTCTGATTGCCGTAGATCGGTTTGCTGTCTTGACTCAGTCGTCATGGTGATTAAGGCAATAGACTGTGGTGGATACGCGTAGTCCCTTATCCAGCTGGCGATGGATTTGTGTGTTTTGTGTGCATTGTCTAGATAGCACAGCCTCCCGTCTGATTGCCATAGATCGGTTTGCCGGCTTGACTCAATCGTCATGGTGATTAAGGCAATAGACTGTGGTGGATACGCGTAGTCCCTTATCCAGCTGGCGATGGATTTGTGTGTTTTGTGTGCATTGTCTAGATAGCACAGCCTCCCGTCTGATTGCCGTAGATCGGTTTGCTGTCTTGACTCAGTCGTCATGGTGATTAAGGCAATAGACTGTGCAGGAGGGTACGTGCGATGAAGTGGTCAGTCACTGCGGTCATGTAGTTCGATAAATGCGCTTGTCTGATCGAAACGTCGGGGGCAAGCAGCCCTTGCAGGTTCCCCCTCCCCTCCCCTCCCCCCCCCCCCCAACCCTTTGCCAGCTCCAGTGGTGTTCTCCCCAGGTCATGAGTGGAATTCTCTGAGGGCTCGGAAGCTGGAACAATTTTTATTATGCATGATGATTGAGTCATTTGAGTGGGTGGGTGGGTGTTTGGGGGTTTAACGTCCTTTTCCACCACATAGGGTGATATCAAAGACGGGGCAACGATGAAAAAGCCAGCACAAATATTTGGCCCCAGCCGGGATCGAACTCACGACCCGAGCACATGATGATGGAGATGACGATGATGGTATGATGATGCTATGGAGGTCCTTGTGGTTTGGGACTGCGGGTCAAGGACGCATTCCACGACCTGGTTAACGCCGCGATATTTATGACAGGAAGCGTGGAATGTGTCCCTGACCCGCTTCCTGTCATAAATATCGCGGCGTTAACCAGGTCCGGGAACTACGGCACCTGTGGTGCCGGCCGTGTATCCATCCACCATGGGATGTGTCATATCATGGGAAGCACCCCTTGTGATACGTTCATAGCTAAAGGTTAGATTCCCGACTTGCTTAATATCATTGGATGATAATTCATCTTCTGTAGGTCGCACCGTTTATCCCCCCCCCCTCCCCGGGGGCACTCCGAAGTCACCCACTGCCCTTTGCTGAACTGATTATTCAAGTGTTTATGTTTTTTTTTTTAGTCTTAGTCTCGGCATACTATTGAATTGCAGTAGTGACACGTACATGCCCTACCACTGCGACACTTGCAAACAGGGCAGCAGTCACGGGTGGGCGGAGTGGGTGGGTGTTTAGGAATTTCCATCACAAAGACGGGGCAACGAGAAAAAAGCCAGCACAAATATTTGCACCAAGCCGGGATTCGAACTCACGACCGAGCATTGAGAGTCCAACGCTCTACCATTCGGATATCCCGGTTCCCGGGGCAGCAGTCACAAAAGCAGTGTGTTTGATGACCATAAAATCACCGAAAGAATACTGTTAGCACACTGATTAACTTGCAGTTGGGAACACATTACTACACTTGCCAGCAGTACGTCGCACAGGCAGGCAAGTCATGACCGGTAGATGGACAATCACGGTGCGTTACAAGTAATTCGATAACCGTAAATCACTGAAAGAGTAATGTTAGCAGGGTATCCAGCCGGCAGCCAACAGACGCTTGAAAAATCAAACAACAGGGGGTTGTGTTGCTCCAACAAATTTCAACTAGTCCATTTCAGTCAAGCAGGGATTGTACTGAAGATCCCCTCTCAAATTTACAAACTTTTATAAAATATCCAACCAAATTTTACCTCAGTATTTTTCACAAGTCACGCACACACCTATATAATTTAGAGCGAATTGCTGTTTTGTTTTCAACGTCTAACTGCTGCAGGGTTTGCAATACTTCGAAGAAAAAGTAGCTGAAATTGCTGGGGGGGGGGGGGGGGGGTCCAGGGGCATGCCCCTCCGAAAAAGTGTGTGCAGTCTGGTGCATTCTGACAGCAACATTTTTACCCTCAGAATGGGCCGGGTCGCAAAGATTTTATTTATCATTATTTAGCGGCAAGTTTCTCTTTTCTGGAACTGCGGAATATGCAGACTGTGGCAACCTTTTCAACACGAAGAATAGGAGGGTGGGTGGGTGTTTGGGGGTTTAACGTCCTTTTCCACCACATAGGGTGATATCAAAGACGGGGCAACGATGAAAAAGCCAGCACAAATATTTGGCCCCAGCCGGGATCGAACTCACGACCCGAGCATTAGAAGTCCAACGCTCTACCATTCGACCACCCCGGCTCCCCGGGTGGGGAGGAGGGGGGGGGGATTAGAACAGATACACACAAACAGGAAGATATCACCGATATCATGACCAATCACGGTGCGTTACAAATAATGTGATTATCATAAATCACTGAAAGAATAATGTTAGCACACTGATTAACACACGCCTTATATTGCCACACTTTGCCAGCGGTACGTCACACGTGCAGGAAGATATCACCGATATCATGACCGGTATATCCAGTCGCAATCACTTGCAAACGTAACGCGATTCAGTAACGTAAATCACTCTCGGTGTCGCGACATGTCGTGTACATATCGCTGCAGGTTGGGACAAATCGTGTACTCTGTCGATCAACAAGGAAGAGAAAGTTGACGCGGATCAGAGATAACAAACCTGAAATCACCTCAACATTCCGACATACATACACTCCTTCACGGTAACTATCGTCTATCTGTTCAAGAAAACTGCACTATATTCTGTAATGTTTACTCGTGCAGCTCGTTTTTTTTTGTTTTTAGTTGCATGTTACTTCCTTGACAGAGTCTAGCGTAGCCCAGCGGAGATTTTTTTGTCGTTGTTGGGAGTACACATAGAACCTCTTTCTCTCTCTCTCTCTCTCTCTCTCTTGATGACCAGCTAAAATGGAAATCACACGTTGACCACGTTTGCAGGACAGTAGCTAAGAACCTTTACTTATTATCTAAACTGAAAATCTATATGGACTGTGACCATCGCAAGCTCTTCTTTTTTTGCCCATGTTAAACCCCACATAGATTATGTTTCTAATGTATGGGACAGCTGCAGTCAAGTTCACTTATAATAATAATCGCATTAATATAGGCGCTTTATCCCAAATATTTTGGCTCAAAGCGCCGCGAGCTAAACCCAACACGCACGCTCACGTGAATCACACGCATTCTCTCACACACAAGACATAAACGTATTACAATCACGTGGTGCGAAGGGTCAGCTCAGCTATTTAAATTTCGGAATTTAGATATGCATTTATTTTTCAAACTTGGTGGGCTGAACATTTCCAAAGCAGAGGGGGAGGAAGCCGGGGTACCCGGAGAGAACCCCCGACGATCGGCCCGAATGAACGGTGCCACATACGAGAAGGAAAAATTCTTTGCCCCGAGTGGGGCTCGAACCCCTGCCCTCTCGCATTGGTGACAAGTCTCTTAACCACTAGACCACCGACCGCCCCAAACTTATCTAAACTCAACTCCTTACATAGAAGATCAATAAAACAAGTTCACCCCCACTCTACCATTCCAACGGACCAAAGATTCAAACAGCTCGGGATTCTGTCTCTGCGCAGTCAACATATCCTGAACAAATGTCTACTTGTACATAGTACCATTCACGGGAATGCCCCGTCATACCTTGAATCACTCATTAAACAACCGACACATGCCATTAGAGGAATGAGAAACGGTTGCATACCAATCCCACTCCCACTCCCTAGGATAGACATATATAAAATGAGTTTTGCTTTCTCTGGGCCCACAGTCTGGAACTCACTACCACCAAGTCTAAAAATTATTCCGTCACGTTCCACTTTCAGAAAAAGACTGTTTTCCCATCTACTTGAAACTGAAACACTGAACCAGACGTTTACTTCTCGGTAATAAGAAAGTTTCTTTCAAGCGTCCATTTTGGTGTATAATCTGAACAACCATGTCAGGTGTGTGTGTGTGTGTGTGTGTGTGTGTGTGTGTGTGTGTGTGTGTGTGTGTGTGTGTGTGAGAGAGAGAGTGAGAGAGAGAGAGAGAGAGAGAGGGAGAGTGAGAGAAAGATTTTTTCTTTCGAGTAATTTTTTCTTTATTTTGCCTTTTTTTTTTTCTTGTATTTTCCTTTAATCTTGCCATTGTAGTCTTTTGTTTTTGTAGCAACGGCTGATTGAAAAATAATCATCGTTTGGTTAAATCACTTCCGTTGGAAAATAAAGTTCGTTCGTTCGTTCGTTCTCTCTCTCTCTCTCTCTCTCTCTTATGTAGTTTTAATTTATCATAATTACTCACCAGTTCAGCCTGCCATTGCAATACTGCCAATATGTACTTATTCCCCCCCCTCCCCCCCCCCCCCGAGCATTATCATAAGCGGTGCTTGTTTACTTGTACGAATTGTATTACAATAAACCTGTTTAAACCAAGTCACCTCATCCAGGCCGGTTGGAAAGTGAAAGATTAAACGTGCATGTCTCAACGTTACTAGGCTTTACAGTAAACAGACTTTGGTCTGGAAGAGTTGCGCGGGTGAGTACGCCTATACGCTGCAGGGTGGTTGGGTGGGTGTTTGGGGGTTTAACGTCCTTTTCCACCACATAGGGTGATATCAAAGACGGGGCAACAATGAAAAAGCCAGCACAAATAATTATTTGGCCCCAGCCGGAATCAAACTCACAACCCGAGCATTAGAAGTCCAACGCTCTACCATTCGACCACCCCGGCTCCCTCCTATACGCTGCAGAAAGTTTATGGTATGGTATGGTATGGTATGGTATGGTATGGTATGGTATGGTCGATCTCCTCGGCGCACGTGTCCATCCCTTCTGAAATGCTCACGGCTCCGCAGGGCTGGAGGACGAAGTAGTGAAAGCCTGCTGCCGCTAAGCGCTACTTTATTTGCAAACCTCCACCCTGCTATTCACTCTGGTGCGTGCGACAGTATTTCTGTTTTCCACGCCACCGGCCACAGCCTACTCTTCTTCGAAAGATGGACGTGGGATTTTTTGCGTGCACACTTGATATTTGTGCGTGCGTGTGTACACGCGGGCGGGACACAAGTCTGCACGCGATTTTGACTCGATTTGGGAAGGAAAATCAATTCCTGCCCACCAGGGATTCGAACCGGGCGGCTCAGGATCCAAAGTCGGACACCTTAACCACTAGATCAAATCCCCTTGTCACAGTTTACAGTTCAGAACTCATCCCCAAAAATCCAACTCAAGCTTGAGATGGACTGCGTGCTGAGCATCAGAGAGTGAACTGGTCTGTGCGAACAAAAATTCAAACGACCCGAACATATTTCAGTCAGCGAGCACGTGATTTGATCGGATATTACCAAGGTGTGGCCAGAGAGAGAGAGAGAGAGAGAGAGAGAGAGAGAGAGAGAGAGAGAGAGACAGACAGACAGACAGACAGACAGAGTGAAAGAGAGACAGAGACAGACAGACAGAGTGACTGATTGAAAGAGAGACAGAGAGAGAGAGAGAGGCCGAGAGACCGTGTAAGTAGTACTGATTTATTTTTACTTTCAAATGGGCGGTTCCATCCGCTGACCGATACGGAGATATCCACTAAGAGCTGTTTGTCTCTCCTGTCCGTCTAGTTACATGGAAAGCATACATGCAGGAGACTTGATATTTAACCAAACCGCGGCCCTCCTTGAACACCGTTTGTTTTGTAGCAGTTTAGTGCAAACATTTTCCGAGACAGGCAGCCGCTACAGTAGTCTACATTTTTCACCTGCATTTCAGGCTGGCAGGAAGGGCCGTGGATAAAACCCGGGGGTTAAACAAAATAGACAGGTGTTTTTGCAGTGCACTGCCACTTCTAAATCATGGCACAGTCACTTGGCGTTTTTCCACGCCATCGCACAGAGTTCTTCTAACGGCCGCCCTCCACAGGCTTGCAGGAACGGCCGTGTTAAAAAAAAAAAAACAAAAAAAAAACAAAAAAACGGGTGGGCGCTTTTCCGGTGCTTTTCATATGTAGCAAGGCACCGGTAAAAATTTCCGCCCATTTTGTTTAACCACCATGCATCATCAACTAGGAAACGACTTGCACCAAAACGTTACTACAATCTAAACGTTCGTATATATGTTACGCCTAATACATGTAATTGCCTATTTCGTGAAATATATTTATATATTTCAAAATAACGGCTTTGGCCGAGAGTCGTCGTCGTCGTTGAAACTTTTCAAAGTAGCAAGGCACCGGTAAAACTTCCGCTCATTTTGTTGAACCCCCGTGCTTCATCAACTAGAAAACGACTCGTACCAAAACGTTCCTACAATCTAAACGTTTGTATATAATCATATTTCGAGACCCTCAAAGCGGCAAGGCACCGGAAAAACGCTCTTCCATTTTGTTTAAGCCCCGTGTATAAAGCGATCTGTGATCAATAGGCGCATGGAAAAAGCGGTCGGCCGATGTATTGACGGCATATAGGATGACGCAATTAGCCAAGAGATTTGTAGTTACCGGTAGAACATGTGCCCTTTCTTGGCATTTTCTGACCTTTCATGTTGGTTTTAGCGTCACTTTGATCGTGCTTACGTTCAGGTTATACACTGTTAGGCGTCGGGTTGAAAACAAAATATGAGTTTGAGCGTTTCAGTACAGGGGCTTTGGGTATCAGTGGTGTCTTTGCCAAAACCTGTAATTGCTGTGATAATTATATAGCAGGCATGTACATGGTTTGGCATCAAGCCAAAGCAAAGAAGTATTACAGATTATGTCTTATTTCTGTATGGCAGGTATTTCGTCTGGCATTTGTTTCTTTCTCTCTTCCTGTTTCGTGTGTGTGTGTGTGTGTGTGTGTGTGTGTGTGTGTATGTGTGTGTGTGTGTGTGAGTGTGTGTGTGTGTGTGTGTGTGTGTGTGTGTGTGTGTGTGTGTGTGTGTGTGTGTGTGTGTGTGTGTGTGTGTGTGAGAGAGAGAGAGAGAGAGAGAGAGAGAGAGAGAGAATCATCCGCCATCCGCCGAACAATACGGTAGGATTTTCTTCAGCAAGGAAAATAAAGTCAATTGTTCCAGTCGACAATGGAGGAAGGACCGTTTCCTCAAAACCACGCTGACTAAGGATTAGACTGATATAAGTTAATTTCCTGTACGATATGCATGTGACCGCTGTACTGATACTTTGGCCTTTCCAGTATCAAGACACAGCAGTACTCATAATTATCAGTAGATAAACTGCTGGCGACAATAGCCTGTACGGCTGTACGCTCAGCCTTGTGGCGACCGCCACAAGGCCATAATTGACGGAAAGAGCCAGCACAATAGATAGAAGTGAATACAGTACAAATGACTTCCCTATGGACCGAAGCAAACCGAGCAAAGGGCGGTACGACAGCTCAGCACTTCCTCTGTGCTTTTTCTCTGCGAAGCTAGTGTGTTACAGAATACGAACCTTTGCTTTTGGAGTTACAGAACGTGGTTCGAGTGCGCATGTGTCGAGACCTCCCAAATCTCTGTACGTTCAGTAGAGACAAAGACGACAGTAGTACGGCAGAAATCTCGCGCTCAGAAGAGCGGAAATTTGGGAATTGGAAGCGAAGATTTTGAAGTGTTAGATGCCTCGCGAAAGCAGTTATTGCGGCAGTTGTTATGTAAAATTCATTTTATCTGGAATTATGATCCGAGCGATGTTAACTGGAGATACTTCGGACAGGTATTGTGAAAGCTTACATCAAGCCGGCGCATATTTCATGGATGCTGCACCACACCCAGCTTACCCCCCCCCCCCCCCCACACACACACACACGCACACACTGTTTAAGATCAGGTGAATTGCGTGTTGGCTGAAAAAGCGTATCCAAGAAAATTTTTTAAAACTACTTTATTGTCCCTTTTGGGAAAGCGCGTCGCCGCGGTGCAGCGGCACCCAATACCTATCCTTCCTTTTTTATTACAGTTTTGCTGTGGGAGGAAAGCCGGATAACCCGGAGAGAAACCCCCGATGAGCAGCCCGGCAGCCATGAAAAACCGGTATCACATATCACAAGCTCGACCTGGGCTCGAACCCACGCTTCATCGCCGTGGCATTGGTGACGGCCGTTCAGTAGCGCAGCGGCTAAATCAGACGCGCTACCTATTAGACCACCACTCAGCCCTCCACCCGCTCAACACATCCATGCATGAGACAATGGACCTTTTCATTGAACCATATTTTAACATACGCATAGTGTAATGTGCCTTTCGTCTGTTGCAGGTAGCAGGTTTCCGAGAGTCAGCGAGGAAGTCGGCGGGATCCAGATCTTCTACAAACGCATGCCATCTTCCTGGGCAGTGGTTCTTTGTAAGCATCTGGACACGTGGATTCAAGTGAAATGAGCAAAGTCTGTGAAAGACAACTCTTCAACCAGTGTCTTCAGACTGCAGTATAATCAGTGAACGTCTAATTAAAATGACTACAAACAACTCAGTTACCTTATCTCCACCAATCAGGACTGGCTGTGTACAAAATCCCCTTGACACCAGCCTCATCTTCGTATGATACCCAGCCAGTTGGAAACATCCACGGCACACTAGCTCCTCGTGAAATCACCCTTGTCTTCCCCAGTCAGTACTCCAATCCGGAAACTTACTTACTCACTTAGGCCCGTGGCTCCAAGTGGAGTATAGGCCATCGACAACCCTTCGCTATCGCACTCTGTTCTGGGCTACTTTTGCCACTCCAGTCCAGTTGGTTCCCTGCTTGCATAGCTCTGCCTCCGTGTCCCGCCTCCAGCTGTTGCGAGGCCGGCCTCTCTTCCTTTTCCCCTGCGGTTTCCATGTCAGGGCTTGGCGTGTGGTGCTGGATGCTGGCTTCCTGAGGGTGTGTCCAATCCAGCCCCACTTCTTCCGCAGGATCTGCTTGGCCACTGGTTCCTGTCCTGCTCGCTCCCACAGCTCTTCGTTTTGGATCTTCTCTGGCCATCCAATCCGGAAAGGCGATATACAAAATCGTCATGAAATCTGCCTCGTCTTTACTGGTCAGCCTTCCAATCAGGAAAGGCGACGCAAAATCCTCATGAAATCGGCCTCGTCTTCACCTGGCAGCCCTCCAGTCACAAATGGCTACGCAGAGGGCCTGTACGCAAAATGGCAGCTGACGGATGCTTCCAAACTGCGAACTCCCATCTCCAATACGATCAACCGCCTTGGCATGAACCGTGAGGACAGCGTCGATGATGTGGACGATGATCTCTTCGGGTCGGCGGCTTGGCGAAGAAAACGAGGGAAACGTCCCAAAGCGAAAGAAGAAAATCGGACCGATGCCGAAAACAGGGCCCGCCGGAAGAAGGAAGAAGGGGTGCTGTCCAACTTGACCAGAAACAACTTGCAGGTCTGGTTGCGGATTTTGCCTTTAAACGTGTAGAGATGTTGGTCGTTAAGCCCCTGGCCACGGAGTTGGAAGAGGGGTTATTGCGATCAACTGCGTTCGTCTGTGTGTGTGTGTGTGTGTGTGTGTGTGTGTGTGTGTGTGTGTGTGTGTGTGTGTGTGTGTGTGTGTGTGCGTGCACAGTATCTCAAGAACGGGTGAACCATCCAATACCATTTTCGGTGTGTGTGTTTCCAAAGAAACCTATTTGTTTGGTTAACTCTAAACAGGGTCAAGCTCACAGGGCTTTGTTGAAATGATACGTGAAAGTAGCCTATGCCAGCGTAGCCAAGGCAGCACAAGGAAGACAACTGAGCTCAACAAGTCATGGGAGGGGGTGGGAGAGCCGCCAGGACTGGAAACTTGTCTGAGCAGGGGCTTTTCCACCGCCTCGGCTTGGCCTCCTTGTTTATTGCTGTTTTTGAGAGTTAAACGTCTTTTTCAACCATCTACGGGTGCCAAAACGACGGGGCAACGAGAAAAAGGCCAGCACAAATAGTTTGCCGCAGCCGGGACACAAACTCACGGCCCGAACATTGAAAGTGCAGCTTTTTGTGGTCTACTAAAGAAGGAAATAATAATGGTTACAATATCACTATTCTCATACTTATTACCAGCGGAACCCGTTAGTCTTAAATAAAATGAAACAGCGAAGCGATAACGGAGTCAAATTCTCTGTTGCACCTAAGGTATGGTCACTAATCATTTTGTTGAAGAGTGTGTGTGTGTGTGTGTGTGTGTGTGTGTGTGTGTGTGTGTGTGTGTGTGTGTGTGTGTGTGTGTGCATTTATTTCTGTAGTTTATATCATGTTATTTCTTGTTCTCTCTCTCTCTCTCTCTCTCTCGTTTTTGTTTTTCTTGTGGGGTTGGAGGGATGAGCGGGGACGTCTGGTGAATTTTACAAAACACCTTAGTCGTACAAATTAAGGAGAGAGAGAGAGAGAGAGAGTCCGAATTAATTTTTCAAATCTCCTTGGTGAGCTTACCAATCTCTGGACCCGCCCACCACTTCTCGTAAGCCTTTCGCAAGACTCTCTGGCTTCCTCTTATTGCCTCGCTGACAAGTCCATCTTCTCGTATTACCGTGAGCTGAAATTGCAGGATTCTGTGTGTTTGCTTTTACAGACATTGAAGGACAGGATCTGTTCTGTATCTGAATGGGTAATGCCCACGTCGAGACGACTGTCACTGCCTGAAAAAAAGAAGGGAGGAAGACTGGGTACGGCTATTCCAACAGCCAACGGCGCCTTTTCAAAGCCAAGTCCTGCAAGAGGAGGTTACGAGTTGACGACTGAGTCTTTAGTCCATCAGGTAAAAGTTCAAAATACTACTACATGTACTACTACTACTACCAATATAAATAACAATAATAAATCAATTATGGCGTGAGCGGTGGTCTAATAGGTAGCGAGTCGGACTTCGCCGCAGTACTACTGAACGGCCGTCACCGCTGTCAGGGCGATAAGCGTGGGGTTCGAGCCTAGGTCGAGCTAATGATAATTATGTGATACTGGCTGTTCCTGGCTACCGGTTGCTCATCAAGGAGTTTCTCTCCGGGCTGTGCGGTTTTCCTTCCCCCAGCAAAATTGAAAACTAGGATAGGTACCGGGTGGTGCTGCACCGCGGCGACGCCCTTCCCCCGGTGGAAGTAGCCCGCATTTCCCACAAGGGGCAATAAAGTCCGACAATATTCAGTCGAAATGTCAGCTTACGGGATATAACTTCGCACACAGTCAGACCATCAACAATGTACTGCGTGAGCTAAGCTCAGATTTTATATGTAGAACTCACTTTGTACCCTCCATCTCGCAGTCATCGACGCTTCTGTAGGAAAAAAATATATTTTTATTTGCCCACCTTCATAAAAACACAGTTTTCACGGACTCTCTTGTCTTTTTCGTTTGAAATATGAACTCTTAAGTTAAAAGTATTTTGATTTCTAAAGCAGCTTCTTTTTCCACTGAATGTTTTTGTTCAGCTTTATATAGTAACTACAAATCAGTCCAGAGTAGCCTTCTGTCTTACGAGAAAATAGTATTATAGCTTTGTTTTTCCTCCTTCTGCGCTCCCCAGGCCAGACTGCTGTGCGGGAACTACATTTACCAAAGACTTTCTTCCAAAGGACTCCTCAGTAAACGCGTCAATGTGTCTCCCTATGAGAACCCCCTTGCTGACGAAATCTTCTCCGCTGGACAAGAACTAGAACGGATGTACCCAAAGACGTACACGGACGTATCTAGACGTATCTCCATGACGATGACCTCTGCGCAGATTGTGCGGCGTGCCTTGACCTCTGTCCTCGACGGTATCTTTAGCACAGGGGTCAGCTGGGCCAAGGTCGTTTCCATGATGGCCATAGCTGCTGCTTTCGCCGAGGAGTGTGTGGTTCAAGGTCATCCGAATTTCGTCGAGGATGTGGTTATGTGCGTTGGACACTTTGTGACGATGCATCTGACAATATGGCTTGCTCAACAAGGTGGATGGGTAAGTGGAAGAGGGTGTTGTTGTTGCTGCTGTAAGTTGATTCTTTGTGTTGTGTGTTTGCTGGTGTAGGTGACGTGTTCCGAAGACTTTGGCTTCATTCGGGCCGACCGTCGGGGGTTCTCTCCGGGTACTCCTGCTTTCTCCCCCTCTGCTTTGGAAATGTTCAACCCACAAAATTCAAAAATAAAAACAGATCTAAAATTCCGAAACTTAAATTGCTGAGCTGGCCCTTCGCACCACGTGATTGTAATGTGTTCATGTCCAGTGTCTGGGAGAATGCTTGTGATTCACGTGAGCGTGCGTGTTGGGTTTAGATCGCGGCGCTTTGGGCCAAATATCTAGGATAAAGCGCCTATATTCATGCGCGTATTATTATTATTATTATGATTGGCTGCTGGCTTCTCTTGCCTAAAGGGGTGGCCGAATGGTAGAGTGTTGGACTTTCAATGCTCGGGTCGTGAGTTCGAATCCCGGCTGGGGCGAAATATTTGTACTGGCCTTTTTCTCGTTACGTGGTGGAAAAGGACGTTAAACTCCCAAACACGCACCCACCCTTGCCAGAAGGGGCCATCCTAGGGTACCTGACAGATCTCACACGAGTAGAGGCTGGGACAGAAGGTCTTGGCTGAAATCTTAGAGACTGCGTACAGTCTTGAGGGCAGTCTTCTTCTTCTTGTTCTCCTTGGCGGTCGCTGGGGTCACACTGGCAGGCCGGTTGTCAAGATAAAGTGGGCCGTTTTCTGAAGATCCTGCAGGCTGCCGTACAGCTTGGAGTGCAGACTGGTCTCTTCTGGCCACACTGCTGTACGCAGCTCCTGGAGCTTGGGGCACTGCTGGAGGACATGCTCTGCCTTTTGCTCGCCGGTGCCGCAACTGCACTCTGCAGGGGGGGGGGGGGGGGGACAGTCCGAGCTTCCGGTGCGTATGTGCATTGAGGCGGTTGTGTCCAGTTCTGAGCCGTAGAAGGATGATTTGCTCTTGTCTGGTGAGGCAGTGGTAGTCATCCTTTGGTGTTGCTGACTTGCGGGCTGACTTGATAAGGGTAGGTTTTTCCCCGTAGGTCAGGTCCGTGTCTGGTTGGCTTTCGCTGGTCGAAAGAAACCCAGGAGGCTGAAGTCGGCAGCACTGAGCGAAAAGCGCCTTCTGACGAATCACGGTGCTACGCAGTCCGTTACATGAGGGCAGTCGTGATATGGTTAGTCGTTTGGGAAATGGAGACAGCTGGTTTAAACTTTTTTTTAAAATTCTTTGAAGGATCACCGTCAAGGGGTGGGTGGGGGTTTGGGGGTTTAACGTCCTTTTCCACCACATACGGGTGATATCAAAGACGGGGCAACGATGAAAAAGTCAGCACAAATACTTGGCCCCAACCGGGATACGAACTCACGACCCGAGCACTGGAAGTCCAACGCTCTACCATTCGGCCGTCCCGGCTCCCCACCGTCAACCAGTACATGGCAAGAGAGCACAAGTAAAAACTTACGTACGTGCTCATCTGAACCAGTTTACGTAAAAGCGTGGCGGAGAAATGGGCGTGAAAAATGGATTGAAATGTATAAAAAAAAAAAAAAAAAAAAGCAGGAAGAAGAAAGGAAAGAAGGAAGAACGTATCAAACTTTACTGTGAGTGGAGGAGGAAACATCCCGTCCGCGTGGACATAGCGTAAGTTTTAGAAATTTAAATGGCGAAGCGACCCGATAAGTCAATAACTTGTCAGTTGTACGGTTCGGAGACAGTTAATCTTGCAGCCACCTTCTGTGTCTGCTGAAGGCACTGACGTTGCGTATCAGGAAGGTCCCCCAAAGACAGGTATTGCTGTAGTAGCATTTGAAGGATTTCCTGGCCTATAATCTTTTTCAGTTAAGATCACACATCACTGTGTGCGTGGACACGGGTGCACAGACACAGAATCAATGAAGATTTACTGGCTAACTCGGCATCATGACGGACTTATCCTTGTGGCTCACGCGACACACGGGCGATAACTCACTCGACACATGGAAGATAACTCACGCGAAGTGGGAGACAACTGATGTAACTAAGCCGAAAACCGATGTCCTGCTCGAGGACCAAAAGCAGACGTAGTCGGATTACAAACAAATGAGGCAGGCAAAAAACACACGGGAAAGATTTTCTGTCACGAAAGGCAAGTCTGAATGCCATATGTTACCGCGCGTGCATGCAGCCTCTCCCTACGTAAGACGATTTGAGAGGAACGCCCTGGTAATACTTGTGTAAATAATGTTCTGATGGACGGAAGAGAGAGAGAGAGAGAGAGTGTGTGTGTGTGTGTGTGTGTGTGTGTGTTCTCTTTTGCACAGTATTGTGTGTACAACAAGAGAATAAACTAAAGTCCCTTGTGTGTGTGTGTGTGTGTGTGTGTGTGTGTGTGTGTGTGTGTGTGTGTGTGTGTGTGTGTGTGTCTGTCTGTCTGTCTGTGTGTGTCTGTGTTCTCTTTTGCACAGTATTGTGTGTAAAACAAGAGAATAAACTACAGTCCCTTGTTTGTGTGTGTGTGTGGGGGGGGGGGGGGGCGCAGTGGGGGGGAGGAGGTGGTAACCTCGAACTTCCTACAAGAGTGAAGATACTTTATAAGAACAGGGTGCAACAAGGAGGGCACCCTTTGAATTACAGGGTGCCGTTGTGGAGCGAACGGTTCAGCTTCGTGTGAAAGAAGAAGAAATTCTGAAGACACGAGAGACATACTGACAGAAGTTTCTCAGGAACCCTGTGGTCATGTGTCTTGCAGCCGCAGTAATTCCTTGTCTGCGAAGTCTGAAACTGTTTGAGAATGGACAAGCACTGTACTTAAATCATATTCATTGTAAATTCAATTTGTTCATCGTGAAAATAAGTGGCTTTGGGGCTGGAGGTGGGTCGCGGGGGGCGGTGTTTTGATCCGTGTCTCGGGTTAACCCTTTGCCTGCCATTATGACGGAGATCTCCAACAAGGTGAGCCACACCTCTCTGTCGTGCAATTAATTACATTCTTAATTACACATGCAAAAAGCCTATAAATGAAAAAGAATGTCGGAAGCAATAAGCTGCTTAATTTAATTTTCTTTCCAAAAAGTATAAGTTTTTTCTAGATTATCTTGTACATCACATATTCTGAAATTTTACTCTAATCATGACCCTGTTGTACCCTGGCAAATACATGCAAGCTTGCAGCTGAATAAACTGGCAGGCAAAGGGTTAACAACTACATCATATTGATCCGACGAACAGCACAAGTCGTCCGAACACCCCAAACCGTATTGCGTGTTATGTAAGCGAAGGTCGCGCTATGGTTGCTGCAGCGGGCAGTCGCCTATTTGGTCAATGTGGTCGGCACAACACTTGAATACTAATAGATGGGGAAATTACAACATGCATTCACCAGTGATCCGGTGAGGGTAAGCATGTTACGAACACGATAAGTGGCTCAGTCGTGTGTGTAACTGTAATGACTGTATTCGAGAGCGGGATAAAATAATGATATCAGAGAAGAAAACAACCGCCATAGTACCGAGTCGTGCCTTCACTAGCTACTGGGAAACTGACATGTAGACCGGCTAAACATAAGGTGTGTGTGTGTGTGTGTGTGTGTGTGTGTGTGTGTGTGTGTGTGTGTGTGTGTGTGTGTGTGTGTGTGTGTGTGTGTGTGTGGTTTCTTCAAGGATACAGAATTGAAACTGTTTCTGATATATTCGTTTTGTCGCCTGAAAACTGACGTCTCGTTATCTGACGTCTCGATTTTTTTGTAGGCGAGACGCACATTTTCACATTTTGCATATAGCGGCACTCCCCCCTTAACCCCCCCCCCCCCCCCTGGGTCTCTGTCTGCCTCTGTCTGTGTCTGTCTGCCCCTCTCTCTCTCTCCCCCCCCCCCCTACAGATCCGCTATGCTGTAAGATAATGGGTTCACGGCGAATCCATATCGCAGATACTGTAGGACGATGTCCGTTTCATACTTCCTATTCCTCGACCATGTTCGTCTGACAGACTGTACTGTATCTCCTACACCGTGCACACCACACACACTACTGAATCACAGACTCGAGTGCTCGCTCCTGTGTTTCCATCAAATTTCACCCGCACAAGAAGCTTTCCATTGCCAATCAACTCTTGAGTCTTTGAGTCCTGTCTGAGAACATGGCTATTTCACGGACAGTCTGGGACAACGCCAATATCCACACTGAACAGCGTCTCTCCGGCATTGGCGGTCTTAGGGAGGGCAATCAAAATGGCGGAGGTGGTTCCGGTGCTATAAAAATTTGAACGCTAGCTTCGATGACGATTGTCCTGAGGTAATGCCACATGTTTGAAAGATGAGCTTGCAGCCATGAGCGACTTTGCAGTATAGTACTAATAGCGTTTCAAGTCATTTTCTGGTTGTACATGACTCTTGCTTTCGCATCGACAAACCGAAATTTAAGGGGTTTTTTGTTTTGTTTTTGTTTTTTGTTTTGTTTTTTCCTGTGATACTCGCAGTTGAAGATGGAAATTCCCACAGGCAGAACACAAGAGAACCACTTGGCTACACATTTGTCCTGAATATTGTCGACTGTGTCACACAAACGGTACGACGGACGTGTGTAAATAAGTAAACAGCAGCACGGGAAACACTCCAGGCCTTTGGTGATTACCCCCCGTCCCGTCGCACGTCTTCGAGCGCAGAACAGCGGGTTTAGGAAACTCTGAGGATTTATCTGTGTAAATATTGGCCAACTACTTTCCGTCTCCCAAGATGCGTGCTTTCTATTCCGGGAGGAGATGGGACACAGATAGTCGCTGATGTCGTGTTCCTTTGTTTAACTCTTTGACGAAGGAGCACAATTTCTGACACACGATTTCCTATAGGAAATCGTGTGTCAGAAATTGTGCTCCGTCGTCAAAGAGGTAATTCTGGCTTGGTGTTTCTCGCAGTTCCTCGCATGAAGGAAACGATCACATGCCCATATTTTCAACTCGGATTTGTGTTGGTTTTAGCTGAACTTTTGGGGTTAGCCATGTTTTTTTTTTTAATCTTGTTTGTTTGTTTGTTCGTTTGGTTGGTTGGTTGGTTGGTTGGTTGTTTGTTTTTGTTTTGTATTTTTTGGGTTGTTGTTGTTGTTGTTGTTGGGGGGGGGGGAGTAAGTAGTATTCTTGCGGAATGTGGGGCACTGGGAGACCCGAAGAGGGTGGGAATGGGGGGTGGAAGATGGTTCAGAACTTAACGTCCTTTTCAATCACGGAAGTGAGTGATCTCAAAGAAGGGATCATGGTTGAAACTCCAACACAACGAATTTGCTCCCACCCTGGAATCGGTCGTGAGTTCGAATCCCGGCTGGGGCCAGATATTTGCACTGGCCTTTTTCTCGTTGACCCCGTCCTTGATATCACCCTTACGTGGCGAAAAAAGGACGTTAACACCCACCCTACCCTACCCACCCCACCCGCAAATCGAACTCAGCACTTGATTATCGCCGCCCAACACTCTACCAGTACCAGGTTTACTCGAAGACCCCTGGGACGGGGGCATGTAGGGGGCGGGTGTTGGTGGCTGTCATGTGATTATTCGTCGGTCTTCTAACATGAGACATGACAATAATACAAACTGTCTCTATATTTCAGGCGGCTTTCCCATCACCCAAGAAACCAGAGACGGAGCAAAAGAAGGAAGGGTCACTGCTGCTGGGAAGTCTGGCCACAGTGTTTGTGGCTTCCGTCCTGCTACTCATAATCCTGAAAGTTGTGTTTGACGGATCATGACGTCGAGTCAAAGAAATGGCGTCAGACTGGAGAATGACGTCAGAACTGACAGACTCATGCATGTTTATGTTGACTTTTTTTTTTTTTTTTTTTTTTTAAACCGTTGAGTACTGCCGCCGGTATCTGAATTTGTATATCAGCATATTATATCTGTGTTGAACATGTTCTTATTTTATGTAGCTTATGACGTGTTTGAGGAGCACTTGATAACGGCAGCAGCACTAAAGAGGTAAAACCTGCGACGGACGGGTCGTTACGTCAAGTTATTGACTGACGTCATAATAATTACGTGTACAAGATGCAAGATACAAAAATAATGCAAGCTACCGGATACTTTATTGCCCATAAATGGATGTTATGAATGTTTCAGCTCCGCTTGTGTTGAAATGCCCACAGCGTGTAATTTAGATTTAATATCTGATTTGTTTTTACTGCAGCACAGTAGTTGGGACCGCGGGGTCGGTCAACTAAAACCCTTTGTCGCTGTTATTAGTCCAGTACGCTTTGTCAGTAATTAAAAAAACAAAACAAAAAAACCCACCAAGACGCATAATTAATTACGTTCATCGTGTGCATAATCATTTGTAAAGCGTACTTTCATGTGAGCCTACACTATGTGCATTTTAACAACCTAATATCGCAGAAGTGTTCATATCCATATCTTAGCCATTATGATCAGTTTATGGTACACTTCATTCATTTTTTCAACACTGCTTGTTGTTATTTTCTGAACTTAAGCGATAATCGTTTATCGATCATCTCAAGTTGAGATCACGTGCTTTAGACATGTTTACCTCATTGCCGGCCTTGACCGCGCGCTAGCCGCGAAATGGTCTCTGTTGCTTGCGCGGCGTTCAGCCCTACCTACCTACCTACCTAACCTGACCGCGCGCCGTGGAATTCCACGATGACCCAGGCACTGTGTGCGTGCACAACTTTTGCCAACCGAGCGATTTTAGCTTTTTTTTCCGATTTTTTTTTTTTTTTTTTTTTGGACAGAGGTCTTCGTCGGATGTTTCCTAATCGTGTTTGGTATGGTTTGAAAGTTAATTATAAGCTTTTTCATGGAAAAATATCTTTGATCAGAAAAAATCGGGCACAGCGGTCACAGTGAAAGTGGAGATAACATGGGTGCTTGGTAACAACGTCCTTACGCGTTGACCAGCGCCCGGGGTCTGGGTGTGTGGTTGGCAACGGTATGCAAGGGGTCTGCACAAACACCGCACGAATATTAGAGACTGCCCGCAATTCACGGACAACATGCAGTCTGTGGCGAACATACCTCAACGGCCGCAAACACCATGTGTTACACGCTCTAACCGTGAACCTTTCCACTGAAAGTGTATAGCTAATTGTTCACTATGAATGGTTTGAGATGTTGACCGCAACAGATCAGTCTCACTCTGTGAAGACAGTAGTTAAATTTAACTGTCAATTCGTGGCTTTAGAGTTGGGCGCACGCAACTTGTTAGGCACGAAACTGAAGTACTCCCTGCTCTTTCAATGTTTGTAATAATGAGACGTTTGATGACATTCCTTGAAAGAAGTGTGACAATACTGACGGTGATTGTTAATACACTGTGTGTCAAATATACACTGATCTTTATGAGAATGTTTATGGGGGGTTGATGGGATGGGAGCGGGGTCACGAAACGTTTTTTTTTTTTTTTTGTTTTGGGGGGGGTTGGAGTGAGTGGGGTGGGTGTTTGGGAGTTTAACGTCCTTTTCCACGGGAGCCGCGGTGGTCGAATGGTAGAGCGTTGGACTTCCAATGCTCGGGTCGTGAGTTCGAACCCCGGCTGGGGCCAAATATTGTGCTGGCTTTTTCATCGTTGCCCCGTCTTTGATATCACCCTTATGTGGTGGAAAAGGACGTTAAACTTCCAAACACCCACCCCACCCGTCCTTTTCCACCACATAAGGGTGATATCAAAGACGGGGCAACGAGAAAAAAGGCCAGCACAAATATTTGGCCCCAGCACTGAGAGTCCAACGCTCTACCATTCGACCACCCTGGCTCCCCTTTTTGATTGGAAGATGATTATTTACAGTGGATAATTTACTTGTTCATAGTCAGGGCCCGCATGTAAAACTCGAGGTTAATTTAACCCACGGCTACGGTCCTAACCCAGACTAGGACAAAACAAAATTAAATTAAATGTACAAAAGAAATGAAGAAAGGTAGGAAAAAAATAATTCTCTAACGGCTTACGCCCCACGGTGGAATGGGCCCGCTTCCCGCGGCCCGGTTAAACAACAACAACAACAACAACAAAAAACCAACAACAACAACAACAAAATAACCCAGAAAATTTAACCCTAGAGCTAGTTTAGTTCGAGGTTTGACTTTAACCCGGAGTTAAAATCCCTAACCTCGACTTTTACATACGGGCCCTGATGTCTGTATGAATGGTGTGAGGAATGTATGCGTGTGAACCGCTGACTAACTGAAACTGTGAAACACGAACGCACACACACACACACACACACACACACACACACACACACACACACACACACACACACACACACACACTGCTACCTTTATGTGGTAAAACAGCGTAAGCACCAAGCAGTCCCATGGCGCTCATGCCCTTTTACTCAATGGCTATCAGAATGATATGATGCTTCCGGTTGCCGCCTTCGCGGGAAATTCTTTGTTGAAGGCCGGCTGTTGCTCGGACAACAGAAGTTTCGTTCACTGTAACTGACATCATATACATCGTGTGTACACACATATATAAATTCATATACATATAAATTTATATGAAAAAATAGTCTTGCAGTTACTTGAGCCGCTGCATGAAACCACATGTGTCACACGTGTGACTGAGAGTTGTTCGCTGCAAAGCGGTGTTTGCTCATTTATAAATCACCAAAACAGTAAATTGCAGTTTTTAAAAAAAAGTTCGTGTTAACTATTTCTGAGCCAAAAACACGTTTGCCGTATGGCTTGGGCTCTCAGCAAAACGTTGAAATCGTCGTTTAAATCATCGTTCAAGTCATCGGTCAAGTCATCGAAAGAGGCGAAGAGGGACGCCCTTAGAGTACAGGTTGTGGTTCTTGGCGAAAGGAATGCCGGGAAAAGCGCCATTTTGTCTCAGTTCCTTCACGGCCGCTTCGAGGAAAAATACAGACCGACTGTGGATGAGTTTTATCGCCACATGTTCCAGATGGAAGGTGAGCGCCACTTTCTATAATGATACGTAGACAGACAGACAGACACACACACACACACACACACACACACACACACACACACACACACACACACACACAACCTGATACGCCCGAAGCCCTGAATGCCAAAGACAGTAAATTCAAGTCCCGAAAATGCCAAGGGTTATACAGATTCCACAGTGGGCCTCATTTAAAAATGCACACCCCATAAAAACATTATAGGTGTCGCCGGAGTACAGCCGGCATGACATGTGTATGGCACTCAACTGCCTGTGAACTTTTTTCTTCTTCTCCTTCTTCTGCGTTCCAAGGATTGGACTCTGCCTCAGATGATTAGGTTGGTGGTTTTGATGAATTCGGTGCTCTTTAAGAGTTCCGTTATGGTGCCCCAGAGTTTCTCTGTTAGCGTTGCTCCACTGGGCCAAAGGCAAAGCTGTGTCCTTGCTTCTTGGAAAAGGGAGCAGGACTGCAGAATGTGCTCCGGGATCTCTGTGTGTGTGTGTGTGTGGGCTGTTTCGCATAGGCAATCTGGTGAATAATTATCTCAACCCAAGACAGTACAAGTAGGCGCGCAGTCTGCAGGTCACAGAACATATTCAAATGAGGCAGGCAAGGGAGCAAGGACCTGCACTATTAAAATGATTTTCCTTTTTCCCTGTGTTTTGTTTTTGTTTGTTTTTTTTGCTAAAAGAGCATTTGACCCCAGATTTTTGGTTTTGGTGAAAAGAGGGATGTTTGATGTGTAGAAAAATGGGAGCAGTGACCTATTTTTGGCCATATCCTTGGGCGTGTGCCAGGGCATGAGTAACAGAGCGCGCAGTTTTGTTTACGGGGTCGGGAAGGACGCCAAACCGGCAGAGTATGAAAATTACGCTGTCCAGGCTTAATTTTTGGCATGCAGCTTGCGGACAGGTGTTGCTTCTGGGAACCATTGTGTGTTTTGGTTTTCCAAATTGGGTAGTTTTCAAGGACTTGTGCTGCCTGACATTTGTAGGAGCCAGAGAGCAGCAAAAAAAAAAAATGTATTCTGTGACCTGAAGACACATGTAGTACGCAGTACACACACACAACAGTGAAAATCTGAAGTGGTAAGGAGAGACACCATTGCGTGTTTTGGTTTTCCAAATCGTTTCCAAGGACTTGTGCTGCTTGACATTTGTAGGAGCTAAAGAGCAGCAAAAGAAAAAATGTATTCTGTGACCTGCAGTGTCCAGTTCGTAAGCGGAACATGGTGGCCTGTTGGTAACGTTGGAGCTGTGGCATCTGGTCGTCAGATGGGGGTTTGTGTTGGGCCGTCCAGATCGTTTTGTAGTGGCGTTTGTCCAGAGCTTTGGCTTCACTGTACTGCCTGTGAATTGACTGGTTTCAGACGGCACCTACCGAGTGGTGGACATCATAGACACGGCAGGTCCGTACGATTTCCCAACCATGCAGAGACTGTGGATTAGGCAGTCCTCGGGTTTTGTCGTCGTCTACAGTATGGCCGATGAGCAGAGCTTCCAGTCCGCCAAGTATCTATTGCAGCTTATCGTTGATGAGAAAAGTGAGTGTTTGGTTCCGTTAGATGACCGAGAGACCGAGAGAGCGGTGGCACACAGTATGATGATATGTGCCAGTCAGGGTTCGGTTTTAAGGGACGGATGAATGTTCGTGGTATTACGCTGGTACTTACTCGCCCGTATGTTGAAGTCACTCGGCTTTCTTTTTTTCTTCAGTTCAGTTCAGTTCAATTCAATAATACTTCATTTGTCCCTTGAGGGCAAATGAGATGGGTTACTGGACGGGCGTTAAAATAAAATTTACAAAAACAAAATGTATTATCATGTATATCATCTCATAAAACAGTATAATATTATATCATTACATCATTATATCAGCATCATCATATCACAACATCACGTATTACATCACCATACTCATCACCTCACATCACATATTACACCCTTATATCGTTTTATTCGATATGTATGACTTCCTGGTCGACTGTACCGATGTACATATTGTATATCCACTGAGGCTGCCCCCAACCCCCAACCCCCCCCCCCCCCCCAAAAAAAAAACAACAACCCAAAAACACAAAAACAAAAAACAAACAAACAAAAAAACAAAAAAAACAACAAAAAAACACTAGTAAAAGCGATTAAACGCAATGAAACGCGGCTCAGTTAAGGCTGTAGGGTTTGGATAACGGTTAGTTTGTTGAATCGTCTGTGTTTCTTATTGTTTGATTTTCCAAAGATGCACCATCTTGTAGTTCGATATTGTTTGAGAAATGTTTCTTCTTTGTGTCTCAAATTATTCTCATTATTTTTTTTTTTTCAGAATTGCGAGATTTTTCCGTTGTGCTGGTCGGGAACAAGGCAGACTGTGTGCATGACGATCGGATATCCCGTGAGTCTGTGCGCGCTTTAAGCGCCAAGTATGGCTGCCTGTACATCGAGACCAGCGCGAAGTATCGGCTGAACGTGGACAGCATTTTCCGCTGTTTATTGATGAAGGAGGTCCCCCCTCAGCTTCCTCAGTACATACGGTCCCAGGATTGTGACGTTGTGAGGCCTACGTTACTGTGTGCGAAGAAAAAGTACTGATAACTGTATTACTCGCTCTGTGTGGTGATAGTTGTCCATTGTTTGCACGAATTCACACCATGAAGAACGCTACTGTAGCGAGTCAGGTACTTAAATTTACATTCATGGGTGTGTCAAGTACGTCAAACTTACCTGTTCAAGTAGGGTTTTTTTCCACGACTGTGGGTTTTAAAAAAATATTATTGTGTGCATAAGTTTGCTTTCGGCTCCAACAAGATGCCATTTAGGTGCTGTTACTGCATTCAAAAAAGGGCGTACAGCTGTGATGACGTAGGTTTCTGTGTGCAAGGAAAAAGTACTGGTAACTTTTATCACGGGCTTTGTGTGGTGCCTCCACAGACGTAAAGAGATAGACGCACCGCCGCACGCTGCCACCGCTGCTTGCGAGTGTCGCTATCGCGGCCATCTTACTAATACCAGAACTCAGAGGCTCTGTGTATAGGACGCCTCGTTCGAAATACAAAGTTCTTTAGAAAGACGTCATCAGAAATGTGACGTAAGATAAAGCGGACCAATGCTATGCGCGCTATGTAAACAGCTGATAGCGTCTGGCCAATGCTATGCGCGCTATGTAAACAGCTGGCACTTCCCGCAGGTACTAGCAACATGGCGCGCGGCGGCGTCACTTTTCCGGCACCGCGGTGCGTCTATCTCTATACGTCTGTGGGTGCCTCAGTACATACGGCCCCAGGGTTGTAACGTTGTGAGGTGTGTCAAGTAGGTCAAACTTACTTGTTTATGAAGGGGTTTTTTACGGTTTAGTAATACTGTGGGGTTTTTTTTTTAAATTAATATTGATCTAACTGTGTGCACAAGTTTGCTTGCTGTGATGTTGTGAGGTATACGTTGCTATGTGCGAAGAAAAAAAATACTGATTATTGTATTACTGGTTTTGTGTGGTGATAATTTTCAAAATCCGTCCATTGTCTGCACGAATTCACACCTTGAAAAACGCTACTGTAGCGAGTCACCTACCTAGCTTTACATTCATGTGTGTCGAATACGTTAAACTTACTTGTTCAAGTAGGGTTTATCATGGTTTAATATTGCTGTGGATTGTTTATTATTCTGTGTGCATAAGTTCGCTGGAGGCTCCATAAAGATGCCTTTTAGGCGCTGTTAGTGCATTCAAATAAAGGCATACAACGTTTAGTTTGATGACCTACGCTGCTGTGTGCAAAGAAAAAGTACTGATAACTGTAGTACTCGCTTTAATTGTGGGGTGACAGTTTTCAAAGTCTGTCTATTGGTTGCACGAGTTCACACCCTGAAGAACGCTAGTGTAGCGAGTCACGTACTGAAATTGGCGGCTGTTTGTTGAAATTGCGAACCCTTAAAGATCTAAGCTCCCAACAAAAAGCTTTCCGAAGTGTGAAAAAAATTTACAGAGTCGACCGTGGAAGCACAGTCAACTCTGTCACAGTTGCAGAGTTCACACAGTGTCGAGAAACAGCGACAAGACGGTGCCGAAAAACTGTCCCCATTTCCTGTCGGGGTCCGTCCACGCTACTGTGCACATCCCCGTGCAACCCGGCTCATTATGTGACCACGCCGCGGATACGTCAGTTTAGACGACTGAGCGATGTCGGACATCACGCAAGCTATGCTACTACCGGTAAGTCCGCGTGTTTGAAATTAATTTTGTTTCTTGCGTAAACATTTCAGCTCGAATACGAGCGACACTGACCAAATTCAAAAGTGCCACGACTTGTATGGGGATCACAGCGGACAGTACTGACTCGGTCACGGCTGCTGTGATGACCACTGTACGGACGGATGACCACTGCACGGAGATGTGCACGGTAGCGTGGACGGACCCCAGCTTTTCGTTGGAAGCTTAGATCTTTAAAGCGTGAAGGATGGCCACTAGATAAGCAGAAGCCCGCGTGTACAAGCATTGAAAGTACGCGGCACACGAAACCGGAAGGACATATGACAGCACCAGATGACGCACTAACACCTCAGACGACCCTGTACGCACGACACTTTTCCAAGCCTCCTCTATAAATAAGCTGCAGGTATTTTACTGTCACGGAGTCTTCGACATCCACATCAACACGACCAACTAGTAAAGCGTTCGTCAACCGCTGCTGCTATTAACTGGTGAGTGAAGATAAGAAGTGAAGGTATACGTGTATGACATTTGAAGGGTGCCGTCGTACATTTTCCATAAACTGTTTGATAATAATAATAATAATAACAGGGTGGGTGGGTGTTTAGGGGTTTAACGTCCTTTTCCACCACGTAAGGGTGATATCAAAGTCGGGACAACGAGAAAAAGGCCAGCACACATATTTGGCCCCAGCCGGGATTCGAACTCACGACCCGAGCACTGAGAGTCCAACGCTCTACTATTCGGCTGTCCCGGCTCCCATAAGAAGAAGAAGAAATGGCTCTCATATGAAGCAGTCTCCCAAGCGTTTAAGACTCGATGCGCTTTCCAGTGTAGAAGCCATCGAAACATTTTGACTACTCTGGTGTCAGAACATTTCTCTCTCTCTCTCCTGGAATTTGTGTTTTCAAGGGTAATTAAATACTTTGACTGCGAGAACTTCGGTGTATATTGACAGTGTTTTGTGGCTGTACCTCTAAAGAAACAGCATGTATATCGGGTGGGGCGGGTGTTCGGGAGTTTAACGTTCTCAAGTTTGACACCACGTATGGCATATATATCGGAGGTTGATGACGCGTATCAGTATTCAACAGGAGTCCTGATCTCTCTCTCTCTCTCTCTCTCTCTCTCTCTCTCTCTCTCTCTCTCACTTGGTTTCCCATTCCTTTTTTTTTTTGTTTTGTTTTTGCAAAGCCTCTTCCACGCATTCAAGCAAACACGTAACTACTACTACTACTGGGGGGAGCCAGGGTGGCCGAATGGTAGAGCGTTGGACTTCCAGTTTTCGAGCCTTGAGTTTGTATCCCGGCTGGGGCCAAATATTGTTCTGGCCTTTTCATCGTTGCCCCGTCTTTGATATCACCCGTATGTGGTGGAAAAGGACGTTAAAAACCCAAACACCCACCCCCACTACTACTACTACTACTACTAAATGGTATTTGTAGGGCGCAGTTCTTTCACTAAAGGGGAGCCGGGGTGGTCGAATGGTAGAGTGTTGGACTTCTAATGCTCGGGTCGTGAGTTCGATCCCCGCTGGGGCCAAATATTTGTGCTGGCTTTTTCATCGTTGCCCCGTCTTTGATATCACCCTATGTGGTGGAAAAGGACGTTAAACCCCCAAACACCCACCCAACACCCTCTTTCACTAAAACTTTCAATACGCCGATCACTCAGCGACACTCATGAACATTTTTACCACGGATGGACAAACACTGGTGACATTGACTAGACACACAGGAAATAACTGGAAGGCTTTGCAAAAAAGGGAACGTTTTAAGATTGCTCTTAAAAAACAGGCAGTGTGGGCACATTTCTCAGATCAGCTTCCAGGCAGAGAATCCCAAAAGGTTGGAGCGACAAAACTGAAAAGGCGCTTGCTAAAAGATTTCAAGTTGCGCTTGGGAATTTTGAGAAGCCTCTCGGACGACGACCGGAGGGTTCGCGACGGTTGAAGGCATGGTGGAAGGGTGCATGCGTATGTGTCGCTACTAAAACACTTCTTGAAACTGTTCTACGTTTCTGCTTCCCTCACAGGTATACGACCGAAACGCACTGACAGGAGGATGAGATTCGCTTTATTTCTGGCTTGCCTGCTTTTGGTCAGCGTCGTGGAGGCCGTTGACAAGAACGGCACGCGGCCTAACGCCAACCAAAGAGGAACGCTTCCGTCTGGAGCCGGGGGCAGAGGCAGAGGCAGAGCTGTCGTAGATAGGATGATTCCCAATGAGAAACCGGGACCACGGGAATAGCCGAATGGTACATTCGCGGTTACTGTCGGTTCTACAGGCTCTTTGCTAAACAGCTCATAATCGAGCTAACCCTATCTACCGTATAACCACACTAGCACACACTGCACACGCACACGAGAGAGAGAGAGAGAGAGGGGGGGGGAGGTAGAGAGAGAGAGAGAGAGAGATTGACTGATTGATTGATTGATTGATGAGTTCATTTGAGACGCCACAGGCCCATTCAAACTGGTGAGTTAAATTACAGTACATTCGAAGAATAACGGTCGTTTACAGCGCATGTTAGTCGAATGCACACCTCCGTCGCTTTCAGGCTCTGTACAAAACTGGGCAAGACTGTACAGAACGTCAGTATTGAGAGAGAGAGAGAGAGAGAGAGAGAGAGAGAGAGAGTCGGTGTCTTTGCAAACCTGAGTTGCGTACTATGTATTATTAGCGCCGCACCAACCAAATTCGGCAAGGACGATATGATGACATGTGCCGTGTCAGTCTCTTTGATTTCTGTTTCAGTTGTTCGGCCAGGAAGACGAGTGACGTCAATCATCCCCGAACCATCTAATGATGATGACTTGAAGATCGGATTTCAACGGAACTTTTTACCACATACGAAAGAAACTGCACTTAAAATAAAAAACAAAAAAGTTATAGTGTGTGTGTGTGTGTGTGTGTGTGTGTGTGTGTGTGTGTGTGTGTGTGTGTGTGTGAGAGAGAGAGAGAGAGAGAGAGATCACTGGGTGTATTTCTCGTCATCTGGCGGAGAAAGGGACTTTGCTGCTTCCGTTACTGCAGTCTGGTGACGTCAGTCCTACCTACCGACAACTTCGCTGGTATTTATTTCCACTATTGCTCAATCCCTAGGGTACTTGATTGATCATAATAATAATAATTAAACGCTCCAACATATGTAACTATTTACAGCATTTCTAAGAAAACAAACATAAAAATATAACAACTGAAAAGATGGATGGAGTACGCAAAGAGTAGCTTTGGAGGTGTTTCATGAAGAATTCAAGGGAGGGTGTCTGGCGGAGTGAAAGCTGTCCCGCTGATCGACAGAATACAACTGTTCTCTCACAGTCTGAGTTCCCTGTAGCGTTGTCTCTCCTCGGGGCCACCTGGACCCCTGTAGTCACTGGTTTTCGCCACAAATCCCTTCTCAATCAAACCGTAGGCCGTGTCGATGATGGTGTCACGGATGTCACGTGGCTGAATCTTCAGAACCTCTCGCATCTGAAAGGAACGTACAGAAGGGCGATACCGGCGCGTAACGTAAAAGGGAGGATAACTGTGGCACTGCCGCGACTGTGCATTATAGGCTTAATAAGACAAATGTGTGTAATTGTGGGCATGCTGTACCATGTTTTTCGTTCGCTTAATCACACCTAATGAGACTCCGGCCTGACATGGGAGGAGGCCAAGACCTGCGCCAGGGACAGAGTGAGATGGAGGAGAGCTGTTGAGGCCCTATGCTTCTTTAGGAGCCAAAAGGACTAAACTATTTACACCTTATGACACTTAATTAGGCCTATAGCATACCGTTCATTTACAGACATCACATGGGTGGGTGGGTATTTGGGGTTTAACGTCCTTTTCCACCACATACGGGTGATATCAAAGACGGGGCAACGATGAAAAAAGCCAGCACAAATATTTGGCCCCAGCCGGGATACGAACTCACGACCCGAGCATCAGAAGTCCAGCGCTTTACCATTCGGCCACCCCAGCTCCCCCCAGACTTAACAAACTGAACCTACCAGTTATTGTTCTGTAGCACATACCGTGAGCTGATACAGCTCGTGAGTGTTCCCAGAATGTCGTTCTGCCGGACTGCTTAGGTTGTGCATTGAATGATCACGATCATGAAAATGAAAACCTACCAGGGGCTGGACTACATAATATCTAAATAATTATGTGTTGTATCACATACTCCTGCTCAATTGCTATAGTTGGCCTGCTATGGGGTGCAAATGTATACCAGTCATTTGCAGGGGGAGCAAATGTACTCCAGCTGCGCGGGACGGGGTGCAAATGTATCCTGGAGTTGCGTCTCACGAGATGTAACTTAAACGAAAGCATTAAACGAATGTAGCCCTCAGATGGTGAAGATATGTGTGCGTGTATAGTAGCTGTCGTCATTTGTAACCGTTTTACTGTCAGGAAACGAGCCTGTTGAGGAAAACAGCACGGAAATATCGCGAGATACCGGACTGAAGGGCAGGATACAATCGCCCCCAAAGTAGAGAACAGGGCCCCTATGTAATAGCAAAGACATTACATTAATGTAATGTCTTTGGTAATAGTCGAGGTTGGGGCTTTTAGCCCCGGGTTAGAGTCTAACCTCAATTTAAACTAGCTCTAGGGTTACATTTTCTTTTCTTTTTTTAAATCAAGAAGAGGGCCCATTCCAGCAAGGTACCTAAGCCGTTATAGAAGGATTTTTTTCTTCCTTTCTTCGCTTCCTTTTTTATTTAATTTTGCTTCTGGATTTCTTTTGTCCTAGTCTGGGTTAAGCCTGTAGCCGTGGGTTAAATTAACCTCGACTTTTACATACGGGCCCTGGAGCACATTTGCTCCCCCTGCATATGATCGGTATACATTTGCATCCCATAGTGGGCTTACAGTCTACGGACCCACGGCTCACTCTCACTCACCTTCGTATTATCAAGGCGATTAACAACTCCAAGGTGTGGTGTGACGAACTTCAGGCTCCTGTCAAACAGACTCGCCATCCAGACCAGAAAATTTGGACAGGTCATTGTCGGCACCTTGTAACCTGAAGAAGAGGCGGGTGGGTGGGTGTTTAGGAGTTTAGCGTCCTTTTCCACCACGTAAGTGTGATATCAAAGACGGGACAACGAAACAAAAAGGCCAGCACAAATATCTGGCCCCAGCCGAGATTCGAACTCACGACCCGAGCATTGGAAGTCCAACGCTCTACCATTCGGTCACCCCGGCTCCCCTGAAGAAGAGGCGAAGAAAGTTGAAATGGTCGTCATAATTACATAATCATCATCAAGGTCATCATAATCTCGACATTATCGTCTTGGTCGTTGCCCAGTCCTCGGTCTGGATCATTCTCGGTTTGAGGTTTGAGGCTCTGGATAAGTGCGTGAGTGCTTGCGCGCCATGATTATTTCAAAGATACTACTGCTACCATTTCAATTCAATTCAATTCAAATTCAAAAATACTTTACTGTCTGTTATAAAATACATTTTAAAACAGAAAATTGTCTTTAGACATACAATAGCTCCGCTCCTTATACTAAGATCATAAAATAAATCACACACACACACACACACACACACACACACACACACACACACACACACACACACACACACACACACTGATATAATACAAAATAAAAGAGAGACTAAAAAACGAGATAAATAAGACCTCCCCCCTCCTCCAACCACCCGCACAGACACAGACACAGACGCACACACGCACACGCACGCACACACACACACACACACACACACACACACACACACACACACACACACACACACACACACACACAAACACACTCACGCACACCGGCACGCACCCGCACACGCCGCCCGCCCACTCGCAATCACACACCTCCGCCGGCAGACACAGAATTGACGCTCTAAGATCGTTCTGAGCTGCTTTCGTAGTATCTAGACGCTTGGACAGTGATCGCGTCTGTAGTGCTGGCACTGAACCAACAACAGCGTACTCAGTGCCACATTGATGGCTCGAGCAGTGTAACAACAGTCGTAGAATTTTGATTTTTTGAATTATCACCTTACCTTGCGGCTCAAACACAAACTTCAGCAATGCTGCGATTTCGGACATCCAAATGCTGTCCGTGTAGCAGATGAACCGATTTCCTTGAACAAAACAGTGTCGATCGTGAGTGTAATGCGAACCATCATGATTAGCATTAAGGCTTGCTAGTAATAATGAACCGCGCAAGCTCAACGTTCGTGTGAGAATTACGTCTTGTACGGCAAGAACCCTCCGCCGTCTTCTGGGTAAATATCTCGCCCAAGGTTAGAACCCACAAACCAAACACTGAAAGTCCAGCATTCTACCGCTCGACTACCCCGGTTCCCCAGGGCCAGACAGAACAGGACAGGACAGCACAAGACAATACAGAAGACCAGAACAAAGCACAAGAAAATACAGTTTCAGTTCAATTCACTTCAATTTGCAGGACAGGACAGGACAAGGCAATACAAGACCAGAACAGACCAGAACAGAACACAGGAAAATAAAGTTTCGGTTCAGTTCAGTTCGATTAGCAGGACAGGAGAGGACAAGGCAGTACAAGACCAGAACAGACCATAACAGAGCACACACACAGCACACACACAATCACACACAAAACAGTTTTCAGTTCTGTTCAGTTCAATTTGCAGGGAAGGACACGATAAGACAGCACAAGACCAGAACAGACCATAACAAAAAAAAAATCAATTCAATCCGATTCCATTGACAGGACAATGAAGTACCGGTCAGTGCAAGACCAGCACAGACCAGAACACAAAAACTCAAGGATGCTTACCACGACTAAAATTCAATTCAATCCAATTCAAATCAAATCAATTGACAGGACACGACAGTAGAAGACCAGAACACAACATTTCATTTGGATTCAATTCAAGTTTAGCTGACAGAACACGACAGTACAAGACCGGAAAAGACCACAACAGAACACAAAAATTCAATCCAATCACGTTAAATTCAAATTCAAATCAATTGACAGGAGAGGACACGCTTATTTCAGAACAACAACAAAAACGAATTCGATACAACTGAATACAATCCAGTTCAAAGTAATTGACAGGACAGTACAAGACCAGAACAGAACATAAAAGTGTTTAACGTGTTGGATATACATAATATGTTCGGAAACATTACCCCGGAATTGGCGGAAATTACCTGCAGCTTCCGGCAACGTCATGGCTCGCACATGCGCTTGGGCTACGTCTCTGACGTCAATCATTGGTAGATTCATTTTGGGAACGGCTGGCATCTCTCTGCTTAAAATTTTCTGCACGATCTGTTGAAGAACGATACCCAGCATGACTGAAAAGTATGTTTCATTTTCAAAACCCACGGCCATGTAAACAGAACAGCCAGTATCGTAAGTATATACAGCACAAAATTCAATGTATATGTCGACCAGGAAAGTTGAGACACAGGTTGCTTTTGCTTGTTGTTGTTGTTGGTTGGTTGTTTTCGTTGTTTTGTCTGGCCTAAATGAGAACTAAAACTTACCCCCATACTGGCAAAAGGAGAATTGTGAAGGGGAGGCCCGAGAACGGCACATGGAATGATGACCGACAGCTC
The DNA here is from genome assembly GCA_018292915.2 of Batillaria attramentaria. NCBI lineage: Eukaryota > Metazoa > Mollusca > Gastropoda > Batillariidae > Batillaria > Batillaria attramentaria. Next base: position 77,427 of record JACVVK020000329.1, on the reverse strand, counting down.
GAACTTCTCTCCATCTGGATGGTATATTAGCCATTCAGAAACAGTCACAGATATCTTTGGTAATTGAACTAAACACACATTTAAACACACGCGCAGAGAGAGAGAGAGAGAGAGAGAGGTGGGGTGGATGTTTGGGAGTTTAACGTCCTTTTTCACCACGTACGGGTGACATCAAAGACGGGAGCAACGAGAAAACGTTGACCCGTGCCGTCCTTTGTGGAAGTTAAGTGGTTTCTGTTCCTTTTATGTCGCTTTTATTTGCTTAATGAGAAAACACCCAGCACAATATTTGGCGCCAGCCGGGGGGTGGGGGGGGGAGGGGGGGGGGAGAGAGAGAGAGAGAGAGAGCAAAACAGTCACACTTACAAATAAATTGTAGAATTCATGTTCCTTCGAGCAGTCGGTCAAGAGCGAAATAATTGAAACGGAGGGAAGTGTGCTTAGTGAGGGGGGGGGGGGGGGGGAGATTGAGGGGAGGAGAAACTTCACCATCTTCAGGCCCCCAAAGCGGGCCCCCACATCCGGAAAAGTACTTCACAAACTGATCGGCCCGATCTGGACTGATTTCTGAGGGATCTTACCTGGCAGTTCTTTCACGAAGTCCCAAGCAGCTCTCTCCGCTAGGTACTTGCTTTTCGAGTAACCCTCTAACTTTGCCACGTCCGCCCAGTCAGCCTCCGTTCTTGGGTTGCCACTGCTCGCTGGGTTCACTAGAGCAACGAACAATAGCGTCTTCGTGTCAAGTTAGACAGCCCAACAAGCGACGCCACTTTATTGTGGTGCTTTCGTATTGTGTGGGTCTCACAGCTGTGCCACTGGTTTAATCAGCCAAGGTATGGTATGGTATACACAGGGGATTTGGTCTAGTGGTTAAGGCATCCGACTTCGGACCCTGAGCTGCCTGGTTCGAGTCCCCGGTGGGCAGGAATATGGTTGGATTTTTCCATACCATATCGAGTCAAATCCATGTGCAGACTCGTTTACCGTGCCTGTCTCGCCTTCGTGTACACACGCATGCACAAATATCAAGTGTGCACGCTAAAAATCCCACGTTCATCTTTCGAAGAAGAGTAGGCTGTGGCCGGTGGCGTGGTAAACAGAAATACTGTCGCACGCACCAGAGTGAATAGCAGGGTGGAGGTTTGCACATAAAGTAGCGCTTAGCAGCAGCAGGCTTTTACTGCTTCGTCCTCCAGCTTTGCGGCGCCATGAGCATCTCAGTAGAGATGGACAGGTGCGCCGAGGAGAAGTATACCATACCATACCATACCATACCATACCATATAATTAACCTTCAGGTATGGCAGAAGGTGTGCTGATGAGGTCGCCAAGACCGAAGCAACTGTCCACACTGACCACTGCAGAATCTGAACCCCTTTTCAGGTTACTTTAATTTAGTAAAGGCGAGTTGAATCATCCGTTTCTAAGAGTTTCTTTTTTTTAAACTTTAATGATAATAGCAGAGGAAACGAATCGACCTGTAGTCGACCACCACTCACAACCAACAACGAAGCCAGCACTGGTGAAGACCACGCGTTTGACTGTGTGCGACTTGGCGCATGCGCGGAGCACGCTGAGTGTGCCCTCTACAGCCGGCTTGATCACCTCCTCCTCGTTCGCCGGGGGCTTCATTGGCAGAGGACTGGCCACGTGCATCACGTGAGTCATGCCCTCCACTGCCCTGAAGGTCACAGAACATAATTATTCAAATGAGGTAGGCGAGGGAGTAAAAGGACCTGCACTATTAAAAAGACTTTCCCCCTTTTCCTTGTGTTTTAGTGAGTGGCTAAAAGAGCATTTGTTCTCAGATTTTTTGTTATGGTGAAAAGAGGAATGTTTGATGTGTAGAAAAATGGGAGCGTTGACTTGAGGGGTGACCTATTTTTGGCCATATCCTTGGGCGTGTGCCAGGGCATGAATAACAGAGTGCACAGTTCTGTTTCCGGGGTCGGCAAGGACGCCACATCGGCAGAGTATGAAAATTACGCTGTTCAGGCTTGCGGACATGTGTTGCTTCTGGGAACCTTTGTGTGTTTTGGTTTTCCACATCGTTTTCAAGGACGTGTGCTGCCTGACATTTGTAGGAGCCAGAGAGCAGCAACAAACTGTATTCTGTGACCTGAAGACACATGTAGTACGCAGTACACACACGAACAACAGTGAAGATCTGAAGTGGTAAGGAGAGACGGCTTGGAGCTATCATTGGCTTGGATCCCGAGTTAACTAAACTGCAGACAAGAACTGGAGAAGGCTGGTTTAAAATGTGTCACTGACGTCTTTAGCCTTTAGTGTCCTACTCTCCACAGAGGTGTCGCAAAGCAAGGGCGCTTCCAGAGGAGAAGGAGGCAACCCCTGTGATTCGGAGGAGGAAAATTACAGTGCAGGGTGCAGAGTTGTCGGCCGTTCCTTAATTACTTTGCTCTCTGGACTGGGTCAATCCGCAGCCAGCTACTAGGCAATAGAACAATTAATAAAATTAAGTGAGACGCCGGCAAGTTGCATAAGCACAGCCTTGGTGATTATACTAGAGACATACATATAAGACATACATACTGACTTCCATATTCTCGTGTACAACTTCTCCCCAAAGTCGGGATAGCCGAATCAGTGGTAGAGTGATGGACTTTAAACGCTCGAGTCGTGAGTTCAAATCAGTCCCGGTTGGGGCCAAATATTTGTGCTGGAATTTTCTCGTTGCCCCGTCTTTGATATCACGCATACGTAGTGGAAAGGACGTTAAACTCCCGAACACGCACCCACCCTGTCTCCCCAATGTCTTACAGTACGTGCTTGGCCAACGCCGAACGTTCGAATCTCGGATGGGGTCAAATATTTGTGCTGGCCTTTTTCTCGTTGCCCCGTCTTTGATATCACCCTTATGTGGTGGAAAAGGACGTAAATCTCCCAAACACCCATCCACCCACCCAACGCCTAGCGAAAAACAACCACTAAATGCATTCTGCTGCACGAAGGCAGGTCAGGTTAGGCGTAAGGACACAAACTGACCGTGGGGTCATGTTTGGTGTTTATTTGATGTACCCTGTTTGGCCCAGGCGAGTGTGCTAGTTTGTAGTGATTTTTGTTGTCATGAAAAAGCGTGATTTTCGGGCTTTTTGTGTTATGTGGGTCAAGGAGCATGCCAGGCGGTCGCAAAAGGAGGCAAGCTGCCAGTGAAGCTGGGACTTTTTGCACAGAGGTCGAGCACAAGTGAGGCAAGCGGATTTGTATGAAGTGGCTCTCCGGCCTAAAGAGAAAGTAGACGTGCATTACTCCAGTGAGGCCTGAGCGGAAAGGAGACATTCAAATGTTTTTAAACTCCTGTCAGGTGCGTGCCTTTGAATGGTCTGTTCATGGTAGTAACTGTTTCTAGATTGAAGCATTTTTAGGGGTGACTATGATGGCTGAAGTTAATAGGAAATGTATAGGCATTTTGAGGCCCTGTGTATTTGTGTACTTCGGCCTTTACGTTCAAGGTCACAGCCGGCCGTAACCGATACAAGGGCAAGGCATTCAATTCTTGGTTCATCCATCCTACAGTCTCCACTCTACCCTAAACGACCATTGGCACTGCAGTGGAACTGGCTTCTGTACAAAGAAGGAGGAGGAATTTTGCAAGAGTCCAGGACCCCTAAAATGCCGTCATTTCACAGTTCAACACTACACTGACCTGTTTTGACGCAAAATAACTATCTTGTCATGTGAAGAAGCCGGCGGTTGAAACTTTGCATGACTAGTCATTGAGAGATATGTTTTAAAACAACAACAACAACAACAACAAAACTCGTAGGAGTTTGGTGGAGTTACGTTAACGGGTTTTTATTTTTATAGCACCAGTGACACTACTTTTGGTACACCCGGCCAAAAAAACTCGTATGAGTCTGGTGGCGTTACGTTAACTGGTTTTTATTTTTTATAGCACCGGTGACACTACTCAGTTTTGGTACACCCCGCCAAAAAAACTCGTAGGAGTCTGGTGGCGTTACGTTAACTGGTTTTTATTTTTTATAGCACCGGTGACACTACTCAGTTTTGGTACACCCCGCCAAAAAAACTCGTAGGAGTCTGGTGGCGTTACGTTAACTGGTTTTTATTTTTTTATAGCACCGGTGACACTACTTTTGGTACACCCGGCCAAAAAAAAAAAAAACTCGTAGGAGTCTGGTGGCGTTACGTTAACTGGTTTTTATTTTTATAGCACCAGTGACACTACTTTTGGTACACCCGGCAAAAAAAAAAAAAAAACTCGTAAGAGTCTGGTGGCGTTACGTTAACTGGTTTTTATTTTTATAGCACCGGTGACACTACTTTTGGTACACCCGGCCCAAAAAAAAACTCGTAGGAGTCTGGTGGCGTTACGTTAACTGGTTTTTATTTTTATAGCACCAGTGACACTACTTTTGGTACACCCGGCAAAAAAAAAAAAAAAAACTCGTAGGAGTCTGGTGGCGTTACGTTAACTGGTTTTTATTTTTATAGCACCAGTGACACTACTTTTGGTACACCCGGCCAAAAAAAAAAAAAAAAAAACAAACTCGTAGGAGTCTGGTGGCGTTACGTTGCCTGTTTTCATTTTGTAACACCGGCCAGTGACACTACTTTTGGTACACCCCAGTCCTCGAAATAATAATACTAATGCTCACGGTGTCCATGACTCTGCGTCCAAGAGATCAGCCTCTACCAGTTCCAGTTTGTGTGCGGCATTGGGGCAGAGATCGTACAGATGTTTCATTTTGTCCGTGTTCCTCAAACTGCGCACCGTCCCGCGCACCTGGTGACCGGCTTCCTGCAGCTGCTTGACCAGGTGACTGGCGACGTACCCGGATGCCCCAGTGACCAAAACTTTCGCTGAAAATGCAATTGAGAAACATATTGTTTGCATACGCAGTGTCAGTATGGCAGGAATGTCCCGGCTTATGTCATTGTGACTTTGTCTAGTGTGAAAACTAAACTGAAATTTAAAACTTGAAAAGGCGAAAAGCGGAAACACTGATTCTCAGTAAGCCAGCGGCAGGACCGGACTGAGTGAGTCGTTTCAGTTAAGGCCAGTGCAGGCCGGGCCTCGGTGTAGATGTGATTTTGGACAGAAGTGATAACAAAGCGGCTGCACTGACATTCTGCCTTGTGAGCACACTTGTTATCAGTGATCCCGATCATCAGTAACATAGTGAACATGGCCATGGGGTCACGGTGACCCGGGCCGGCGCCGCCGCTTGCTGCAACTGTGACATAGCCGCCAGTCACCAACACTGGCACAGCAGTCAGTCGTCCCATACCTGATGTCATACATCAGTACATATACATGCAGCTATGTAATATTATTAGCAAGACTTTACCACGATGCATGGTCCGATCTCCGTCTCTCGCCCTCAGTAATGATCGCGGCAAACCGACCTGTGATATAATCAGCACTCGATATTCTCCGCCCAGGCCGATTCATGCATAGCCTCAGTCAGTGCTTCACTAGTTTCACTGATGGAGTGAGCGAACAGTCGGTGTCAGTGTGTGTGTGTTTTAAGTGCACTCACCTGAGTCCGTCATATCCGGTGACAGTATATAGTTGCACGCCGTAAGCCGACCTCAGTATCACTGATCTAGCACAACGCAAACTCCAGTCCTGACGCCGGCCGTGTTTCATAACACGCCGCAACCGCAAGCCACGCATCAAAGATTAACACCACATTTTTACGCCAACACACCTATTTCGCGTGTCTCAGTTTCCGTTCTACGAAACACGCCGACTGTAAGGACGTGATCCGCGCGAGTTAGCTAGGCATGCCCTCGGTAATCTACAGGGTTTGCGCCGTCAGCCTCACTGATCAGCCGCACAAAAAGAGGTCAGCAATAATTTGCACAAACACACGATTTGCCATGAGATATGATAAACAAAATAACGATACGAACGTGATAATGCGTGAACACCGATAGACAGAGGAGCTAGGGGTCAGCTAGATAGTACTGTTTCGTAAGTGTGCCACTTTGTCACCACTTGCTAGTGTGTGTGCGGTGTGTGTGTGTGTGTGCGCGTGTGTGTGTGTGCTTGCGTGCGTGAGTGTGTGTGTGTGTCCGGACACCGGCAAAATTTAACAAAAGTCTTTGTCATTGTATAGTTTATACATGTATATACCAAAAACAGAATTTAAAAAAAAATTAACAAAAGAGAATGCTTGTACGGCAGGTCTTGTTTCGAGTGCAGATGAGACTTTCGTCCTCTTTGCATGCACGGCCTGTAAACACATGCCAGCAGTCTGTTTGCTGATTGTCTCCATTTATCAAGAAAACGCTTACACACACACACATACAGAGAGAGAGAGAGAGAGGCACACACACACACACACGGGGCTTGGACATCGGTCACAGACCGATTCATTTTTTAAATGTCCGATGACTTTCTCACCACACACAGTGGAGAGTATTCAAGACAAATGTCCTCTATATTCATCCAGTACACTTGCCCTAGTATAGTTCCCACGGTCACACCCGCCGTGACAAATACACTCCTTCAAGAAGGTACCAACATCTGATTTTTCTAAACAAAATTTTATTCACGTAATGCACGATGTATTGAGCAGACAGCGATAATACAGGAAGTAAAAGTGGATACAGAACAGCATAAAAAAATTATAATTATAGTGGTCGACATACAGGCGGAAGCAGTAAAAAACACTGTTGGATTCTGGGAGGGGAAATAAAAAGTAGTTATGGCTGTGTACATAATATAGTGAAGTACATGGATCTCCAAAATGGCTATGCACACGATTCAAACGACAATACATTTCACTGAAGGCAGTTTGGCAGTGAAATTAATGGATGGTTGCACTCAACAGTAAAAGCTGCGGTTGTAAAACACGCACGCATGGATGTTTTGTAACACAAGTATGGTCGTTCACGGGGACTTTTCCCCTGCACCAGAGCTGAGAGAACACTTTCGAAGTAATTATCATTCCTCTGTTATTTTATATCTCCCAAAAAAAACAAAAAAAAACCCTGATGGTAAAGTCCAGCTGACGTAAGAATTAGAAAAGCGTATGGCGTCTCTGAAACACCTCCTGAAGTATTCAAAATAATTTGTGTATGTATACGTGAGCACCAAACATTCACTAAAGCTGTTGAGAATCGTGTGAGAAAATCACAGCACACACTTGACGACACCATGATTACAACAGACATGCAAGTAAACTGTGTAGCTCAATTACTGTGTACAGTAGTTCAAAAACTCTTAAGTACTGTGTAGTTCAAAAACTCTTAAGTACTGTGTAGTTCAAAAACTCTTCCATTACTGTGAAGTTCATTAAGTCTTCAATTTAAGCTAGGTGGTACACCTTAGTTCACTTCTTCCCCAAAATTATGAATACTACTGCATAACACACTGTGCCATGAGAGATTCAGCCAGAACAGAGTGTGAGTTGTAATGTACACAATAAACATCGGCTTCTACATTCCCAATTTCACCAAAGCGGTGAAACTGCAACTTAATTCATAGCCACATGCCCGTAAGCAAGTTAAAATGCTTGGACTTGATCTGTAATTTTGACTAGATTTTAAGCGAAAAAAAAGTGTTGGTCAGCACAGAAAATGGTGCGACGTTTTGCATGCAACCAACAGCTGAAGTGGCCGAAACTTGAAGCCATTTTCAACAATTATCCAGCAAATACACATGGAATGTTCAACACAGCCACAAGATTAATAATACACAATTATTTTTTTCTCACATCTTTTTGAACACCAATAATGGGGTTAGTTTGCTTTGTTTTCTGGACATAAAAAGATCTGTGGAGGGTACAAAATAAAATTACACATTCACGTGTACTGGCATTAAAAAACCAACTGTCGAAAGAATGAAAAATATACAGTTTCACAAAATATGCTGTTCATCAAATTGTATACACAATTCAAAACAATGGAAGGTCTAACAGATGTTGTAGTTAGCAGATAAACAAACTGTAAAGCACTTACAAAAACCGGAACGTTGAGCGGACGAAAACAGCTGCACTATTACAGCCAGGATCAGATTAAAACAGACCATGTTTAGGAATCTTCAAAATAAGCAAAAAAGCCAAAACCAACAGCGTTTTGAACACAGTAAACCACAGATGTCTTAGCAGATACGATTGTACATTGTAATACTTAAGTACATTATCCATACAACAGCATGTAGGGATGCGGATTGAATAAGCAAGTATACACGGAAAGACAATTAAAACATGCAAAAAACTGTACAAAATCGACATGGTCAACTGACCGTGTCGCCTCAAGTTTCATTATGTGTGACTGGTGATCATACTGACGTCAGTGAACATTTAACACTTCCACTACACAAAGGGAAAAACAGAGCAAATATTGCTTTGTATGTGAAACAGGGGAATGAGCAGACAAACCAACACAACACTGGCATTGCAAAAATCACATGATTAAGAAGAAAACAGAAGCCACTTACAAAGGAAACTTTTCCCGAGTGAGCACAGATCTTCGTAAAAGAAATAAACCCACACCGACTTTGTACTCTGTTGTGTGTTACACCTCATTAGATGGCACCAGAACTTGCAGTTAGGTGACTGGACTTTTTACGTCCTTTGTCAGAACGAAAAAAAAATCAGTATCAAAGATGGCACAACGATGGGAAAGCCAGCAAAATGTTGGGCTCCCAGTCGGGTTTCAAACTCACGACCAGAGCACTGAAAGCCCAACACTCCTATGGAAGTACTTTACTTGTAGAAACTTTTTGTTGTTGTTGTTTTTATAGCTTTCATTACTGTACATCCACTTGGATTGTACATATACCGCAATCCACAAACACTTCACACAAATATCACTTGTTTAGTGCAAAGTTTGGCTTCTCCTGCAAATTCCAGTTAAAGGATAATGCCAATTGGGGGGTTTGGGGGGAGGCAACTAAAAGCTAACAGTTTCAACGCAGACTTTAGCATGGCACAGCTTGTGTGGATTCAGCCCACCACCACAGACACACCAACAGCACACTGATTTCAAATGTTCAAAATTGTCTTTTCATCTTCATATTGTCATAAACAACACACATAATGATCCCTTGATGACAAACCACCAAGCACCTTGGAGAACCAACAGAAGAAACTAGAAAACTCAAATCTCAACTGTAACATAGAATGGCAGAATAAAAAAAAAATAGCATGATTGTCCACTACCGTAATCATCTGCTATTATAAACTTATAAAATTATACACATGCAGTGTTGAACTATCAATGTGAGGTCTACTTGCTTTGCTAGCTACTAAGCAAGTGATTCCGTTGACAGTGTCCAGCCTGGCACAAGCACATGCCAACGATGGAAATGAGTGCACTAATGGCTAAGAGTTAAACATTTACAAGAGGTAAACCAAAAACCAAAAGAAAACTTTATCTGTACAAGAAATGAAAGTTTGTATGAGCCCAAATAAAAGGAAAATACAAATGTATTAAAGTCAGATCTTTTTCCGTTGTTCTCTTTCCAAGAGAAAGATTCTAGAAATTCGAGTGCATGTTCATGAGATTACTCTTTTTTCTTTTTCTTTTTTCTTTATTTTGGCAGCATTTGATGTAAAAGCTAATAAGCTACTGTCATGCCCATTTCTTTCACAAAGTTTATCTTGCTGCAACTCTCCTAGCACTCTACCACACAAAATTCATATTCTGTTAATTTACCATGCAACAGGATGCTCATCCAAATTTATGTAAATTTCCACAATCCGCACCATTTCCTTTGTGTAACTTCAGCCTAAACCTATGCTGGACTGATGTACATTTCACAAATTTATTGCTAATTTATTGGATTTATACATGTATACCCCTTTTAAAAAAAAAAATGGAATCATACATACTGTCAGTAGAAACTGACATAAAAGAAAAAAAAGAAAAAAGAGTTCATATGTTTGGCAAGAAGTGCGAGTAAATTTTAAAAAGAACACTAAGTATTACACAAAAAGCATTTAAGAAAATGAAAACATGCAATATGTAAATGACATTCTGAAGCAAAAAAAAAAAAAAAAAAAAGTAAACTGTTTGGCATTCAGCAAATACTGACCCTTGTAAAAGAGTACACAACCTTAAACACACTGTGATCTTGACTAGAAGTCATGTATACCCGGTCACACCCATATAAAACCGGTTGGCCACAAAAAGGATTTTACAAACAAAGCAACAATTCAAAACGCGTGAACAGTTTAAGTACAATCATGAAAACACTGCACTGTCAGCTTAATGTGACTGGAATTTCACTCGCAGGTCTGTAAGAACAAATTCACAAGTAATGTCAGAGATTTTTAAGCACAAAATTACGTTCAGTGTCAATCTCTATCAATCTTTTTTGCAAGACTGCAGGAACAAATTAAGCTTTACCAAAAAGCCATACGAGCACTCTTCTAAGCATCTTTCCTCTCTCTCCATCACAAATAACACCAAGAAAGCAGTCCTTAACAACGGTCAACTAATATCAACTTCAACACCAGCTCACTGACTGGCTCAACGTCAGGTTAGCTACAAAATGGCTTTCTCACAACATAACATCACATCAACATCATTGCGGGAAAGAGAAAAGGATTTCAGCGTGAAATATCAACTTTCTACTTATTTACCGTCTACAGAGCAGGCTTCCATGCGAAACTGTTCGAATAAATGATACCAGCTTGCTTAGCTAACTACCGTGCTTTCCTGCACTAGATTACTGTATGAAGAAATTGGCACACCACGTGCCGTTATCAAAAGAAACTAAGCTATACTGTAACTACAACGATGAGCGACCCGGTCCAGTTTTGTTGTTGTTTGTTTGGATTTTTATTCCCATAGACGAATGACGGAAACACAGAAACCACTGACACAAAAAATACAAGTTTAAAAACTTGGCCCGCTTCAGGTAACCTGCAACACTCCCTTCTCCAGTTTTTAAGCACACGGATGGCAGTAACACTTTGAGTCATTATGTGTTAAAAAAACGGCCAGACAATGAGAGAAGCAACAGAAGCTAAAACTACAGTAAATACCATCAATTTATGGATAAAACGACCACAAAGCACTTTTCCACAATGTACAAAAAGGACACTTGTCAAAATTGAAAGCACAGCGATGGAAGTATTCTGGAAGAAACAAACAAACAAAGCAACGGTGTGCAGCGAACCAATTCCATCTGAGCAACAAAATAAAACCTGTGGTAAAATAAAGTTAAATTCAGCAGTAGCAAGCGTACAAATATATATCAATTGGTTTTGTTTTTTTTCAATGGGATTTCCAACCATCCCAAAGATAATAACTGAATAACTGAAAATCAAACTACTGGAACAGTGTGCATTTTCAACAGTTGAAAGCCATAGATCTTGTGCCACAATGAAACTAACTGGAACAAGCAAATCAAGCAAGTGCAGAAGTGTACAGGAAATCTGTGTGGGATAAAAAAAAAAAAAAAAAAAAAAACAACCCAGAAGCCTCAGAGTTAGACAATGATGGACTTCAGCTGTCATGAGAATGAGCCAAGCTGCAGAAGAAGCTATGAGATTCACGATCTTCCATGCTGTGCTCTTAGACAGTCATGTGCTTGGAGTCATTTGAGCACAATTCAAAGTGATTATCAATTGTGAACGTGATATGATTCATCGATCATAAATTCACTTCAACGCAGGCAATGAAGATTCCATGGTTTTTATAAGGAAGAGTGATGTTGTCAAGTTATTAAAGCTGACATGACTGGCAAGAGATACGTTAAGTACATGGCAAGCACAATGAGAAGCTCAAGAAGTACACGCACAATGCAAACTCAATGAGTATCACTCAAATGCGTCATACACAGGATGTTAGGTTTATTACCAGCAAGACTGTTTTCCTGATGAATATTCTCTATTTCTGCTTCGGCACTCTCTGTAGAAAGTCTTCCTGATGAAAAGTATTTGAACTTGCGCAAAGCTCATCCAAACTCTACTCACAAGCAGGTACTGTACTGAGATGAAAACCAGCCGACCATAATCTGCTCCTTATTTCGTTCGTGATTCAACCATAAAAAGTGTAACTACATGTACCACTACTAAAGTGGAATCTTCACATTCACATTTGTTCACAAACTGGCCTGGTTGGAAGAAAAGTAAAGGTGTTTGTTCCCATCAAAAAAACTGGACAAACATTAAAAATTGTTCCTTATTGTGTCCTGTAATTTACTGTGCTTAAAAGCACACAGCAAGCCGCAATTAATAAAAAGCATATCAAAATATACAATACACAATGCTGTTTACGTCAAAAACATATGGGAGAAAATACTTTAAAACAGAAGTCAAATGACAGAATTGTGCAAAATGTTACTGAACTGTAAAGAGTGCAACGATGAAAAAACTGAATTGAATTGGATGAAGCCTATGCTGACAAGAGGACAACCTATTTATAATGACTAGATTGTTTGCCTAACAAACAAACAAACAAACCAAAAAAAAAAAAAAAAAAAAGTAAGTCTGATGAAGTAACAGCATGATAGCAGCAAGGGGGGAAAATGCAGGATACTGCAAACCAAGTGTGCAGAATCTTTCAGAGCTTTTAAACCTGATGAAGAAATTTGTCTGGGAACACAAGACTGACGGGATTTTTTGTGTTTTTTTCCCCAAGGGGGAGTTACAAACAAAGCCACAACCAAACCCAAGAAATATTCACAAGTTTCTAAGAGAAACTTTCAACACTCAATTAGCCATGAATTTGCAGTTAAGGTGGTGTACCAAAAACATCAGGATCAGCGGAAAGCTGACGTATCTAAAGAAATGTTCGACCGTGCAGAATCTGATCCTATACAACCTAATTAATCAGCAAACCCTGCTCTTCTTTCATTAAAGTCTACTACCGCATTCCCCTTCCTAACCTGTTAAGTATCAATTAAAGTCTTAAAAACTTCGGTGGAATAATACGACGACTTATTGTTCCAGCCTAAAATGTCCGTGTTGTCTTAATTCCCCTCCATTACATTGGGAAAAAACGTAAGCACAGGCCTTGTTTGCGTTCAACAACTGATCTCAGTTTTCTCCCTCTTTCTTCTCCTCCTTCTTCTCCTCTTCTGGCTTTTCCTCTTTGTTCTCTTCCACATCGGCCTTTGTCTCTTCTTTCTTCTCCTCCTCTTTCTTCTCATCTGCAGGAGCATCGCCGTTTTCTTTGGGCTTTTCCTCGCCACCCTCTTCTTTCTTTTCCTCGCCTTTCTCCTCGGTCTTTTCTTCTTTCTTCTCTTCCTCTGCTTTGGTCTCCTGCAACCGCGAATGTAACATGATGTAAAACGGCTTATGCTACCATTTTCATGCTCACAGATCGTTCTGAGCTGTGGGTTTTTTTTTGTTTTTTGTTTTGGTTTTTTTCTTATCTATTATTATTTTGTTATCTGCTTTGGAAATGTTCAGCCCACCAAATTTGAAAAATAAATGCAATTCTAAATTCCAAAATTTAAATAGCTGATCTGACCCTTCGCACCACGTGATTGTAATGTGTTTATGTCCAGTGTGTGAGAGAATGCGTGTTATTCACGTGAGCGTGCATGTTGGGTTCAGTTCGCGGCGCTTTGAGCCGATTCAGGAAACTGGGTAATGCGCCTATACAAAACTCATTATTATTATTATTATTATTATTAAACACAGTTGCTCAGTGACAGCGTCTGTAATGCTGGCACTGAGTCATGACGCGGGGTCTATGACGTGGCAGTGTAACAACAGTCTCAGAATTTAAATTATGTTCAACCATTCGCGCAAAGTGTAAATGACTCTGTATGAAATCAACTCTCAGCAGTTCTTTCCCTTGAATTTCGACCACCCCGGATCAATGCCTGCAAGAGCTGACTGTGATAAAATCTTTCCTGCAGAAGTGTTTTCTTGCCTGTAGTTCATTAAAATAATGATGTTTATGACGTACATGCGAAACAAATTCAAGCTTGTGATGTAGAAAATTATTTAGAAGCATGGCAAAGAGCTTCACTGCGACGTTCACTTCATCCGTCATATTGGAAATTCGCAGGAAACACGCTTTTCTGCGGGAGGAAAATTTTAAGCCAAAGGTGGAAATCCGCCTACGGATGGCAGATTTTAAGCCCTGCTCACCTCAATGCCTCCAGGTCCCCTGTATTTCTTGGTCTTCTTGATGAAGCCGTTCTCAATAAGACTGTAAGCCATGTCAATGATGGTCTCCTTGGCATCGTGAGGTTCGATACCCAGCACTTCCTTCATCTACACAAACACAGCGACATTACTAATAAGCATTGTATAATACTGCAAGACTGCATTACATGTACAACTGCAGTGACCAGAACAAGTCAGAAGAATTTTTTTTTTTTTTTTTTTTTGCTCCACAAAATTAAGACACAGCATAATCATTCAACAAAAAGAAAAGAAAAAAAAAGTCAGTTAAGTTACCTATATGTCAGCCCGTACAAGACATTCACAGACAGCCAGGTGCAAACATCACTTTTTGTAAAGATATATTTCAGGGAGGCGTCAGCCCACCTCTCTCTTTTTTTTCCCCTCCCCTCCAGAAAAGTAAAACCTGTCTGACAGCAGCAGCAAATGCGAAAATACTGTTCACAGGGCAGGTAAAATGCACTTGTCCACACGTCAAAGATGGATGACAAGATGAAGCATGCCTGGTGAGCTGCAGCATGTATTTGCTGGAACAGCTGACGACAGCATTTCTAAATTACTACCACCCCCTTCCTCCAACCTCACACACACACACACCCCCTTCCCCTTACAAGCTAACCAGGGAGTGTTTGATACCTAGCCGAATCTGATTTCTTCTTTTTTTTTTTATTTCTTTTTTTCAAGCGAGCATACCTAGAATCCTGCCCAACCAACTATTAAGATTCCCTGAGTTCAGTGAGGTACACCATCCATGTTGTAACTACAGGGCTGTACTCTGACTGATTTTAAGCCTTTGATCAGCCAGGCAGACAAACTGCATGCTTACCCTCTTGTTGTCAAATTTGTGGACCTTGTTGACCTGTGGCAGGATCATCTTCACGGACTTGTCAAACAAGGCCGACATCCAGAGGGCAAAGTACGGACAGTTCACTGTCGGCACACTGTAGCCTGAAAAAGGGTTTACAATCATGAAGGAAGAACAATTGCAATTTTTTTTAACAACTTTATTGTCCCTTTCAGGAAATTCAGGCTGCTTCCCCTGGCGGAAGTGCATTATTGCAGTGCAGTGCCACCCAATACCTATCCTTCTCTCTCTCTCTCTCTTTAATTTGCTGGGGAAGGAAAGCCGGATAACCCAGAAACACCCGATGAGCAGTAGGGTAGCCAGGAAAAACCAGTATCACATATCAATTTAAATTATCACAGCTCGACCTGGGCTCCAACCAACACTTCGCCATGACAGCGGTGACAGCTGTTAAGTAGTGCAGCGCCCAAGTCCGACGCACCACCTATTAGACCACCACTCACCCCCAAGAGAGGACAAGACCGAGCTCGCTGTTATCAAGAAACTCTGCATGGAGACATCACATGACGTGAGTATCGAGGAGTCAGCTAGTGGTACTGGTAAGGGCAGCTGCAGGGCAGCAAAGTTTGAAGAAAAAGATGTATGTGTGTAATTGTTTTACCTTGTGGCCTGAACTCCTTAGCCAGAATCTGGGCCATTTCCTTCATCCACATGTTGGTGTTGACAATAAGATGTCTATTCCCTGAAATGAAATAAAATGCAAATTACAGACCTGTGCAACACCAAGGGTTTGTATATTTAAATGCAATGGATACAGTAAACTGCAATTAAGTTTGGCCAGTCGTGGACAGCAATACATGTACCAAATGGAACTATCTGACGTAAGGACAGCAGTCAAATATACTCTAAATATTTCAACATTTGGACACATCTCTTATGTCAGCACCCTTCAAGTATACTCTAAATATTTCAACATTTGGACACATCTCTCATGTCAGCACCCTTCAAATATACTCTAAATATTTCAACATTTGGACACATCTCTCATGTCAGCACCCTTCAAATATACTCTAAATATTTCAACATTTGGACACATCTCTCATGTCAGCACCCTTCAAATATACTCTAAATATTTCAACATTTGGACACATCTCTCATGTCAGCACCCTTCACACGTATACATATGCACACTGTCTCACACACAAAGCTGCGACGAGGCATATGAACTGAATTCATTTGCTCTCAAAAGCACTATCACAAGGTAAGCTCTTTCATTTGTCGAATACTCATTCCACCATTCTAATCGATACTCAGTTATTCCCTTGCAATTTTCATAGCTACAACGTTTCAAAGTGTCAGAACAACAGTGAAAATTTACAATGTACATGTATCTATACCACAATGTGCAAGGCTCTGGCAGCAAAAAGTACCTGCAGCTTCAGGCGAGGTCATGGCCTTGACATGAGCAGCAGCGACATCTCGAACATCGACGATGGCAAAGTTGAGCTTAGGGACTGCAGGCAGGGAGCGTTCCAGTAGTCGCTTTGCAACCTTCAACACAGACATTAACTTTTTCTTTAAATACATGCACAACTTCAACACTTAAGGTGTTCTTCTCAGAGTATAAACAAAATCAAGCCCGCAGAGCAATTTTGAGTACAGTACAACTTCTTTTGGGCGACCACTCTTTGGCCAGACAAGAGTGGTCTTACAAGAGAGGTGGTCACCCAAAAGAAACTTCAGACAGTGAAGAAGTGCAACCCAGTATCATTGTAACATCGGTCTGCACAGACAGGTGGTCTCCCAAAGGGGTGGTCACCCAAAAGAGGTTCTACTGTAGCATACACTGTACATGAACAATCCCAAACGGCAAAGCTGAATAATAAATTCAGGCTGGGGAATTGCTGAAGGAAAAAAAAAGGAGACTGAAACGTAGGCCGGGGTGCAGTGGCAGCACACTGCTGAGAGACTACGGGGGCAACTCCCCACTTAAGAAAACAGATTTTAGCATTTTTAAAGGCATTAATAGCCTCTCCTGGCATACAAAAAGTTAAATCTATACTGCCTTGGTACTGACATACAAGTCTTCAAAACAGAAGTTAGACTGTCCCACCTGACATTGCATTCACCATTATACATGACACTGTGTGCAACCTATTCCCCCTTCCTTTTCTTTTTTTTTTGTTTTTTTGCTGCCCCAACTCTTTGCCAACTCCAGTGGTGTTCCTCCCAGGTCATGGGTGGAACCCACGGAGGACTCGGAAGCTGGGACAATTTTTTATTATGCATGATGATGGAGATGAGGATGATAGTAAGATGATGCTATGGAGGTCCATGTGGTTTGGGACTGCGGGACAGGGCCGCATTCCACGCTTCCTGTCATAAATATCCCGGCATTAAGCAGGCCCGGGAACTACGGCACCTGCGGTGCCGGCCGTGTAATCATCCACATCAGAAGACGTGTCATACCAAGGGAAGCACCCCCAAAGTCGCACCCGTGAAGTGGGTGAAACTCGGCTGTGTGGCAACAGCCTCCCCATCGGGCCCATAGCACACCCGCTCTGGGTAGGAGCCGACCTAGGTAGGAAAAATCCCGCTTGCCTCGGCTGGGATTCGAACCCGGGTCTCCCGGTCCATGATCCGAAGTGCTAACCACTACACTACGGGGGCCGGTCCCCCTTCCTTTTCTTTGGCTGAAACGAAAATATTGGGTTTTTGTTTTGTTTTTTGCCGAAAGGAGAGGAAATTTGGCTGAAAATTGCCATGAGTGAAAATTTCCCAGCCTGAATGATGAAAACTAAACAAGTTACTGACAGCATGCAGTGAAAACACAGGATTAGCTGTGATGACATTGGAGTGGGTGTCACTGAGGATTCGACTTTGTTTCCCTCGGGTGATCTCATGGGAACAAAGATTGTAAAAAATAAAAGGGAGCAAAAGACCATACCTCCATGCTGGTACACTGTGAACCGTGAAGTACAGGGCCCATAACGTAGGCTGGGTTGATAACAGCGAGCTCGATCTTGTCCTCATCTGCACACAGAGACATCAGTAAACATTTCATTGAAACCCTCACCATGTCACTGCTGCACATGCGTCCTTACGCACTCAAATTTCAAATAGACTCTATGTGTCTTTTGGGCGATTTGTTATTCAGATTTTTTTTCTCTCTCTTCAAATCTGTCAGACTTACCGAAGGCAACAGATCTGCTACGCTAGAGCGGATCCAGAACTTTTGGATCTACTGGCAGTAAAAAGTGTGCTTGCCAAGAGAGAGTGAGTGGCTGTTAATTCCGCCGAAGGCAATGATGCTATTTACGGATTTTATCTGTGAACTAAACATTTGATGTCAGCCTCACGCAGGTTGTCTGAGAGGATGCATATCTTGTGATTGTGTGTGTGTGTGGGGGGGGGGGGGGGGGGGCTGCATAGTGTGCACGTAAAGGTGTCTTTGACGCAGATTTCGTTTCGTCACTGTGTGCGTGAAAATACGTATTGTCTGGAGAAACGTCACAGTCTTGTTTTTTTATCACTGAAACTTAATGCTGCGCACAGCGAAATCTGACCCATCCTATAAGTTGGTTCTTTATAGACAAACAACTTCAAAACTGACCAGGCAGCTCTTTGATGTAGTCCCATGCTGCCTTCTCAGCAAGTGTCTTGCTTTTAGCGTAGGCATCCAGGCTCTCCACATCACTCCAGTCTTCCTCTGTGTGTACTTTGTCGCTGTTTGTGTTGCTCCCTGGTTGTAATAAAATAATCAGACACAACACATATTTATAATATTTACAAAATAAATAATAAGCCTCATTTTTATTTATTTATTCATTTTTTTTACAGTGACTTTATTATTTCCTCTACACTGTTAAGTTTAATAACAGCATCTTTAACTTTTATACCTCAATTTTCCGCCAGCATTTTTCCATTCATAGCAGTGGCTAAACTCTTGCGGCGGTGTAGTGGGTTTCTCACTTGTTTCGGTTTTATTTCATGTTTGGCATTTTTACACCGGACAATGGGCATATAAATCAACGTAGTAAGCCTCAAACTTCATTCACAACAAATAAAAACAAAACAAACAAACAAAAACCTGGCATACAAAAACTGTAACACAAACTACCACATGGTGCACAAAAAAAAAAAAACAACAACTAATACAAACAACAAACCCTATAACATTTTAGCAAGCCCATTAGGTGTTACTGACACTGGCAAGGGGGAGACAGAGCTCTAGAGCAAGAGAGAGATGGGAGGCAACTCACAGTTTACAGCGACACAGGAGCTGGTAAGGACGACGCGCTTAACGGTCTTGGTTGCAACACATGCCTTGAGCACACTTTGTGTGCCCTCAACGGCAGGCTGGATCACTTCATTCTCATCTTTAGGCTGTGAGGCAGGAAAGGGGCTGGCCACGTGAATCACGTACGTCACTCCTTTCACGGCTCTGTACATGTAAGAATTTCAAATACATGTACTACAAGAGCGGATAATTAAGAACACATTGCTGCAAGGGTACTGCAAATTAGGGTCTCCTATGTCTTCACAGGGAGTGGGCCAAATATTGGCTGAGCACAAGTGCTGAAAACATACCATTCAATGACACTGTAACTTAGTACTGTAACTGAAACCATTACTCCCGCCCTAAACTCAAAATGTGTCATACCTATGACGTAACACCCAACCCCCAATAATCTTAAACTGTAAGCAATTAAGGGCCTTACAGGCAAAATGGGCGTGTAGAAGTGAAATTTAAAACATTCCTCAAAACTGAACGAAATTTGCTACTACTGTATCACGGACAAAACACACATACTGATATCATGGATAATTCACACATTGGGCCCACACGGCAGAGAATCCAGAACGCATAAAGCAAACGTGCTACTCGAAAGGCTAGCGCTGCCAGCAACTCCACAGCCGGACCCACACATGTATACATGTCCTTGTGCAAGAGAGTTCCATGCCCATATTGGACTCATCAATCACCTCCGAACACATCGCATCCATTCAACTTCAACAGACTGATGTTATGGTCATCATCGCTTGCGATGGATGAACAACATTATAGACATCACACGCATACTGATATCAGTGATTAATCAACTGTAACTTACGCCTCCCATGATTCTGGCTTCGTGAGATCTGCCTCTACGAGCTCTAGCTTGTGTGCTGCGTCAGGGCAAAGCTCCTGAAGGTGCTTCACTTTGTCTTTGTTTTCTTCTGAATCTGACAGGCTGCGAACTGTGCCGCGGACTTGGTAGCCTGCTTCCTGAAGCTGTTTGATCACATGGGTTGCGATGTACCCGGAGGCACCCGTCACCAGCACCACTGCAACGGATTATGAACAAGTCTTCAATGATAAATGTTTTAAATGCACCAATTTTTGTAAGGCAATGTGATTTGACACTTTCAAGATCTGATGTGCAGGCCCCAGGGCTTTAGTCTAGACCTCAAGCATAGAAAGTATCAAGTAAGAGATCAGATGAGACCAATGTACGTCAATTTTTCACTGTTCTATGACAGCCTGAACCACAAGAACTTCCCAGCAATGGGATGAATTACGTTGTCTTATCATTAGTAATATCATATTACTTCGTTTTAAAAAAAAGGACAATCTTTCTTTTGGAACACTTCCGCTCGTGAGTGTCCCCATACGCTCAAAGTATGTAGTATAACAATGATATATATGTAGAGTGCTGAGCGCAATACACTGCCATCTGGTGGCTGTGGGGATGAAAATTCGGACGGCTGGAAGAGCTTGTCCTCAGCAAGTAACGGCAATACTTTCACACAGGCTTAGCTTTTCACTTTGATTTGCTTGTGAGAGGCTGAAACTGCGCACACCTGGGTCTAAATGATGCCATGTTAGACACTACCCAAACAGTTCAGAATGATCTATGACAGTGAGCGTACATATGCCGGAAGATGGGCTCGTAACTGTACTGTAACTGCTAAGTCAGTGATTTAGCTGAGTTTTTAAGTGTTGTCAGGAAAGAAATTTACAGCATGACCTGTGGAATTTTTAAATCACTTTTTTAACTGTACTGTAACTGCGAAGTCAAGATTTTTCATAGAGTTTACTAGGTTTGTAGAGAATGGCATTTATAGTGTCACCTGTGGTTGTTTGAAATCAGCTTTTAACTCATTCAAGACGGGCCGATTTTTCCTCAGCCATCCCCTGCAGATAGGCCGATTAGTAAGGTTCAGGAAAAAAAAAATCATTAAAAGAAAACAAAACAAGATACACACTTGAAATTTTCAGGGCAGTTGACTAACATACTTATGCAGCTATTGCTGAAATTGCAAGTGTCACACTTGAATATCTTTGTTGTTAGTCATGTTGTACAAAAGAAAAAAAAATCATGATCCACATATATTATGCGGCCGTTCGTCTAAAACCGATGTGTGCTGTAGGGCTGTATATGCGGCCGTTTGTCCGGAAAGACTTAAACTGCGCTGTACCTGCAAATTCAGTTATTTAGGCTGTGTATTAAAATCCGCCACAATGAGGCATTGTGGTTACCACTGTTATCACTGAGCTACAGTTCCATCAAACGTGATGATGGCGTACATGTATAATGTTGCTCTGTTTTTGCTGTGATAAGTGACCTAGTGTCAGTCCACGTTTACCCTTGGCTGCTGAACCAGTTAGATATATGCACCACATTTTGCACAGACTGAACTATTAAACTCTTCCTCTTAGACACTGTAGACCGTATTGAAAAATACCACGCCTGTGAACTCACGAACACAAACTCTCTCTCTCTCTCTCACTCACACACACACACACA
This sequence comes from Batillaria attramentaria, assembly GCA_018292915.2. Lineage (NCBI taxonomy): Eukaryota > Metazoa > Mollusca > Gastropoda > Batillariidae > Batillaria > Batillaria attramentaria. Next base: position 55,744 of record JACVVK020000329.1, on the reverse strand, counting down.
CACACTCTCTCTCTCTCTCTCTCTCTCGCATATTTCACACACAGCCAGGCACACACACAAACACACTGACACCAACCCACGTACAATACTTGAAATAATCGGACCACCTCCAAGCAGAGAGAGAGAGAGAGAGGAGTGGCATGATGGCGACTGGAGGGGAGGGGAGGGGAGGAAGACGTAGGGCAGGAGAGTGGGGGGGGGGGGGGGGATGAGAGCTCTTTTCCAATTTCCACTTTCGACCACACTGACACAACTTTTATGCAAGACGAGGGCAGCGACCACGCAACGCAGCACCCGGAGGCTGTCAGCAGGAATTCCAGACATTGACAAGTGGGTCCCCGGGACAAAAATCGATTGCCTACAGTGTCAGCCCAACCCTGAACGTCTGGAACGCGACAGTCGGTGGAAAGATGTCGGCTGACAGTGTTGCTGCTCTGTGCTGCTGCTGCTATTTTATGCTGTGCAGTGCTTTCACTGTATGCACCCTGTCACTCCTCACTGCATGCTGCCGGTCGCTCGGTCTATAATTACTGTCTCCAGAGAGAGAGAGAGAGAGAGAGGGAGAGTGAGTGGGAGAGAGAAGTCATATGTGTAACAAGAGGCAGAGTATAAATAACATATCCCCATACACATCACTAATATCAGACTTTTATTTCATTTTTTTTAATAAGTGTAGATTGATTTCCTTGCGGGGAGATATGAATCCGTTCTCTGAGAGGATCACATTATAAACTATAACACTAACAACTTTCGCAAAGAAAGTGCCAATACAAATAATGCAGTAATGGCACGTGTTGGGGAGTGCTGGGAAGTCTGTACACTTTGGGAGTCTGGTAGACTGGGTACCTTTGGACATTGAGACTTGAGGACAAAGGACAGAAAGAGGTGGGGCTGACCTCGGGGGGGGGGGGGGGGGGGGGGAGAGGACAGGGAAAGGAGTTTGGGTGAGGTGAGGAAATGGAGGCAGAGGTGGGAGTGGGGTCAGAGGCAGGAGTGGGGTGAGGGGAGGGGGGGGGGTAGGGAGTGGGGGTGAGGGAAGGAGAGGGGGGGGGGTAGGGGGGGGGGGTGGCAAGAAGACAGGCCGGGTTGACAGGTACAGCAAATGTCAATCAAAACGTGCATGTCACAGCCTGGTTTTACCTGAAGATGCAACTTTACTGTGGATCTGTCTCTTGTGGGGTCTGTGAGATTTAGGAGATGCCACTGAGAATCTCTTTCTTTCCCCTTTTCAATACTGAACTTGCCAGAAAACCGACTGCTGATTGTACAAACACTCTGACTCTGAGTATCACCAGATGTCTTAAGATTCAAATAACAGCCCAACAATGGCATGAGCAGAAGTAAATTGTCGCTACGGCAGTCACACTATGTACACTCATGTCCGAACTGATGAAGTAATTTCTACTCTGCACAAAAGGCACTGGCGGCTACGGCCTACAAACTCTTAGTCATATACTCTAAACGCAAATTTACAGCTCAGCGAGCATAACCTGAGAGCATGCTCTCTAGCGCAGTGGCGCTGTTGATGGAGCTATGTGCGAGGAAAACAAGTACAGGATCGACGGCGGCCGGTCACCTTGCGTTATCTGCGGCTGGCCGGCACGTACTCAAAATTCCAGTGCTCAAGATCAATACAGGACGTATTTTCCTGAATTATTCCTTTTTTCGCAGGAAACGCGAGAGGTTATTTTGAGGGTAGCCTGAGAATACACTGTTCTGTTTGATTAAAAAAAAAAAATCATATGGATGATGCTGATCGTGTTGAATCATGCGACTCAATTTAAATTCCAGCGCTGAGGATCAAGACTATCAAACAGGATGTGCTTTTCAGAATTATGTTTCCTTTTTAGCAGGAAAAAAGAGAAGTCATTTTGAGGGAAACTAAAGGAGCCAGCCAGCCAGCCCACAGTTATGTGTGTGTGTGTGTGTGTGTGTGTGTGTGTGTGTGTGTGTGTGTGTGTGTGTGTGTGTGTGTGTGTGTTACGATTGACAAAGGCAAGACTGTGCATATTAATTCTTATTTTATTTTGATGAAGATCATGTTCAATAATGCCACTACAACACAAAATATGTGTCACTAGAACTGACCAGTTACGACTGATTTCACAAAAAAATCACATTAAAAACAATTCCAGCCACTATTAATTGTATTAATACTACAATTTACTCACTGCCAGCCCATACCTGTTTCGGCATTGATATGTAACTACATGTAACAGACATCTGAGACAAGGATAATAAAGTCACAATCTGACAGAAAACTTAGACACACATACAACAGAACGGACAAAATTATGAAAAATATTACATGTTATGTACTGCCAATTTAACCACTTCAATCTGGAAATCGATTACCCTCCCCCTTCCCTAATGGTTATACAAACACTGATTAGGTACCGGGTTACTAAGACACAAAAGCTGTCGCTAGCTAAGGGTAAAGCACACAGTCCCTAGCGACAGCAAGGACTGGGAGAACCGACACCTGTCAAGCTCATTATGTGCAGACTGCAACAAAAACAGGCTGTACGCTCTCTCTCCACAGGATGTAGTCAAACTGGAAGCAAGTGTTTCCAGTGCAACTCCGCTTCAAAAGTAGCACCGAGGACAGAGTGTTTCCAAACAGTAGCAACGGGCGTCGGTGGGGCGGTCGGTGGTCTAGTGGTTAAGAGACTTGTCACCAATGCGAGAGGTCAGGGGTTCGAATCCCACTCGGGGCAAAAAGAATTTTTTCCTTCCCGTACGTGGCACCGTTCATTCGGGCCGATCATCGGGGGGTTCTCTCCGGGTACTCCGGCTTCCTCCCCCTCTGCTTTGGAAATGTTCAGCCAACCAAATTTGAAAAATTTATAAATCTAATTCTAAATTCCAAAATTTAAATAGCTGAGCTGACCCTCCGCACCACGTGATTGTAAAATGTGTTTATGTCCTGTGTGTGAGAGAATGGGTGTGATTCACGTGAGCGTGCATGTTGGGTTCAGTTCGCGGCGCTTTGAGCCGATTCATGAAATTGGGTAAAGTGTCTATACAATTCTCATTATTATTATTATTTCTACACACGTACTTCAAATCTGAGTGGCACCGAGTGTTTCCAGTATGTGTACCTCGATCTGTCCGCATGGGCAGAAACTGAGAAAAAGCCTGTTTATCAAACAAAGGCTATGACTAACGCTATACTGCGATGCACAATGCAAAGATCTGTGCATGCTTGTATTTCACACACTAGCATATCACCCGGCTTTGCCCAGGCTGTGCGATGGGAGGCAATAATCTGGCAAGTAAGCGGAAAAGGTGGATATAAGTAATAACATTAATTTGAAAATTTCTGAGATTCTGCAGATCTCCCTGGTTTTACCAAGAAACTGTGCAATGGAAGGTACACATAATAAATAAACAACAGCGGACAAAACACACACACACACACAAAGAGGAAAAAATCTGAATGGTTTAAAAACAAAACAAAATAATAAAAAAACAAACAAGCGAACTACATGGGAGTCAAATTCATGACCTCTGCATTATCAGGACAGCGCCCATGCCAACTGAGCTAACTGGCCTTCCCGAGAGATCCATGAAAACGAATGATTTTACATGTAGAGGCTAAATTCGACCCTCGCAACCATTAACTATTCTCATGGATAATACCAACAATTTAACGGTTTTCCAAGACCCCCCCTCCCCCCCCCCCACCACCAATTTTGGTCACCATTTGAAAACTCTGAATTAGGTTAAATTATGATGAACACACACGCACACGCACACAGACAATGTCCATATATAATAATAATAATAGTATTGTATAGGCGCTTTTCCCAATTGCATGAATCGGCTCAAAGCGCCGCGAACTGAACCCAACACGCACGCTCACGTGAATCACACGCATCCTCTCACATACTGGACATTACACCAGTGCTTGCTTGAAGCAAAATGTCCACAACAAAAACCGTTTGTGGTGAGGGGGAAAAAAATGGCGAAAGGTATTACTATTCAATGCTGCATTTTATACTGCTGGCAGTAAGACGATGGGCAGAAAGTGGCTAAAATCATAAAGCGTGTACTGTCCCAAACTTCTAAAAATCATGCACTGGTGATAATCACCATAGATCGAGCAAATCACATTACAATCACGTGGTGCGAAGGGTCAGCTCAGCTATTTAAATTTCGGAATTTAGAATTGCATTTATTTTTCAAATTTGGTGGGCTGAACATTTCCAAAGCAGAGGGGGAGGAAGCCGGAGTACCCGGAGAGAACCCCCGACGATCGGCCCAAATGAACGGTGCCACGTACGAGAAGGAAAAATTCTTTGCCCCGAATGGGACTCGAACCTCTGACCTCTCGCATTGGTGACAAGTATCTTAACCACTAGACCACCGACCACCCCATATATATAGAGAGAGAGGGAGGGACAGAGGGAGGGACAGAGAGAGAGAGAGAGAGAGAGAGACTCAGAGTTATCAATCATCAGAACATTTGCAGTAGAGTAGCACCGGTCACACTAACGTCCATTTTGATTACACCCTGTGTTCTCTGTCCGCCCTCAAAACACTGTGAGATCAATTACTGTACAATTCAAACACGTCCACGGGCGGCACATGCTCAAAATCCGATTTGGTTATCACGTGGGAGGATTTACACCAGTGCTTGCTTGGAGCAAAATGTCCACAACAAAAACCGTTTGTGGTGAGGGGGAAAAAAATGGCGAAAGGTATTACTATTCAATGCTGCATTTTATACTGCTGGCAGTAAGACGATGGGCAGAAAGTGGCTAAAATCATAAAGCGTGTACTGTCCCAAACTTCTAAAAATCATGCACTGGTGATAATCACCATAGATCGAGCAAATCACATTTTACAGGTCTATCTATACAATGTGCCGTGTGCAGATATGGGTGATTTTTCCTGTTGCTGTTGCTCTATATGCCGGTTGTGTGAGGAAAACGTACCCCTCAGGGTTCTTAGAAGTTGGGGGTGGGGGTGGGTGTCAGACTATTCGCCCCCCCCCCCCTCCCCCCTCAATCAAAAAGAGCTCTATTCATGCCAAATGCCAAACACACCCACCCGTAACAGACCTGACAAGCACTGCGGCAAGTCACCCCCCCCCCACCCCCCGGATTCCACGGTCCTGGGTCCGCGTCACCATGGTAACCAGACTCTAGCAGTGGCGTCCTGCTGTGGCCACGACTCCGCGATTACGCTGGCAGATTGTGCTGAATGCACTCCGTGAATGTGATGCAACGTACGCCGTGCACGCTGCTACTGGTGTTAATAATTACCACGGCAGATTTTGCCCGGCGCTTTATATTTGATTGCCTAACGGATAAACAAGTCTCTGAGAGAGAGAGAGAGAGAGAGAGAGAGAGAGAGAACTGAAAGAGCAGAACAGGAGAGGGGAGGAGTGGGGCTGTGCATTAATTCTGACCTGCACACGCTATAATGACACCGAGTTTTCCCTCTCGGTTTTACGGGTCGCGTCTCATTAACGTTATTTTTTCTCTAGCACGATAGACTAACGTTGTTCTGCTGTTTTCATTTTCGTGACGGTACCACATTAAACATTATACTTTTTCTCTGTACATGTACTATTATACAATTATGTTGTTCTGCCGAATTCACTGTCAGTTTTGCAACTGCATCACATTAATGATCAATATCACTTTACTTTTTCTTTTGTACATTACAATTATGTTCCTCTGCAGTTTTCACTTTCAGTTTCGTCGCTATGTCAATTTAACATTTTCCCCCCCTCTCCTACGATATAATCACGTTCTGCAGTTTCCACTTTCAGTTTCGCAGCTGTGTCAAATGTTATATTTTATATGAGATATAATCACCGTGATCAGACATTTTGTAAATCATTTGTTCTATGGTCGATGTCAAACAAGCACATGTATAAAGCCATGCCACATACAGACACTTGGACAAAGACACTGAAGGAAGGAATGTAGGGTGAGGAACTACTACATACAAGTGTACTACTAACACCAGAAACAGGCACTTTGTCATGCAGTCAAGTACTGAAGTAGCCCCTCCGTTTTTCAACACTAATGGTGATGAAATGAACAGCATGACAGCCGTGGACGTGTACTGTAAAGACTGACATGATGAAAACTACGAAGTACACTGTGCACACAGCGGCACAAAAACACCAACATAAGTGGTACCCTCTCTCTCTCTCACATTTCTGACATTCCACCGAAGACAAACACCTTGTCACAGCTGCACTTTGCTCTTAGTAGACTGGTACCACACCCTGATACCACAGTACTAATAGAAACACTGCTGTAGTACTATCAGTGCTCTCTACTCATAGGAACTCAGATGGAAATTTGTCAGTCATTCAGTCATTCTCATGAAGAGAAGCTACTGCCTGTAACTGAATGTGCAGAAAGTTTTTAATGTCAGAACACCCACCTACCGGGAAGAATGTGTGTGTGTGTGTGTGTGTTGTGTGTGTGTGTGTAAGAGAGAGAGAGAGAGGGGGGGGGGGGACTTAAAATGAATCGTGATCCCCCAAAAAGTGTGTGTGGTGCAATGAAGACACGTTTTACTAAGATAGGGGTGTCCGCGGGTATGCTCCTCCGGAATTTGTTGTTGTTGTATTTTTTTTAATTAAACTAAAATCTGTGCAGTTTGGTACATTTTGGCATGAAATTAGAGCTTCAGAGGAGGAAACACTTTTTTTTCCAGAAAACTTTGAAGCGAAAGGTGGAAATCTGAAAAAGGTGTAAGATTTTAAGCCCTCGTGTGTGTGTGTGTGTGTGTGCGCGCGCGCCCGTTACAGGGCACTGAAATTAAACACCTTTCATACTGACCTGATGACGCACTACTTGATTTCAACATATACAGTATTATTCATTCTTGTCAAGACAATGATAAACACTGTCCAAAAATTACACACAGCACAATGGGCAATGTTGACAGTTACAACAATGCTTGTGTAAACAGAGCGTAAGTGTTGAAAAGAAATTATGTCAAACTAGTCTGAGAAGACTAGCCTGAAGGAGAGGCAACTAATGGAAGTTAGAACAGATCTTTGTGTTACTTGACACACGTTTTCTACATTCACTCAACCACTCCAGGTTTTTTGTTTTTTTTTCTATGATGGGTCATCACTTACAGATCAAGTGACTCTAATTGTGTGACCTGTTTCCCATGCATGGGATGGGGCAGGATAAGGGCAGCAGACATGAGGTCTAGCAGGTTGTGCTGGTGGGGGTCTCACGACCCCTGACCTATTCCCTGCCCAGCACTGTAAAACCTGTCCCCATAAGACAATCTCAGTTCTCACAAGGCAAGGCAACTGACCTCGGCTATGTAAAATACATGAGAAATTCCGATCAGTGAACGCCCCCTTCTCTTCTAACACATGGACTTTATATAAAGTTTATGAATTGTAATTTGGATATACTACAATATACACAAAAATACTGCTTTAATTTTATACGGACACTTAAAATCTATATGGCACACACAAAGCATGCATGCCGATAGCTTACTAATACTAACAACTATTGCATGACATTATTCTCTACTACATTACAACTGCATTTTATACAAATACTGCAACAGTGAAAGTGCAATTGGTTAAATTTACTTCACCGTTGAAAAGAGACAGCTCACAAACTGAGACTTCTCTATCACTTGTAATCTATGATCTGCCATTGCTATTTATAAAGGAATTTTTACTGAGCATATCATAAACTTGTTCATCTTGTTAAAACTGTTTCCCTGTACCTCCACCATATGCAACGAAATAAATCTGTTTAAACCAACTTCGCGAGTTCGAAAAGGGGAAGCCCTGTGTGTGTGTGTGTGTGTGTGAGACTGTGCATGTGTGAGAGTACGACCACACTCAGGGGGAGGGGGAGGGGGAGGGGGAGCGAGAGAGGGAGAGGGGAGCGAGAGGCTGCTGTGCCAGAAAGCTGGCCACACTTGTCACTCACCATACCAGTATCAATGATTCAGAGTCAGCAACATTCCTGACTGAGCCCTCCTCCCACGCCGGCTAGGGATATCTATCCCCCCCCCCCCCCTCCCTCATCTCATTCTCAGCCCTCTCAAGTTGCACAGCAGGACATGAAATACGTGTGCATGTACTGTCACTGTGCAAAAAGTTAGTGGATACATGTAGCGTTGTACAGAATGTGTGAGATGCTCAGCTCACGAGCCAAGGGTAGTCATACCCTGGTAATCAAATCCCATTCAATGGTTCTTTTAGCCTTGGGATGAAACCGAAATATCATGCATGCTTACATTACACAATTCTGAGTTATGAAATGTATGGATGTGGTAGAGCTGGACTTTAAAATCAACTTTTAAAAAATATCAAATCACAGGTCTCCATTGTTCAAAATTGTTTGTTCATAAAAAATGCAGTGTTACAACAGTAGAGCAGAGAGACTGACTGATGCAGTTCACTGTACAACAGAAGTGAACTGATAAAGATGAACATGGTGTACTTAATCAGGAAACAAGTATACTAAGTTACTAAGCAGTACTAATAATCGCAGTACGTACTAGAAGTAAGCTGAGACTAGTGAGAGTCGGTCACCACTACCAATTCATCAGAAACCTGTCAAACACTCCTTAAAGCTAATGACGTGGTAATTGCACTCAAGTTTACAGGTCACCCACAGGTCAGAAACGAACTCCTCAGCAGTGAATGAGTGATCTTCACGAAAAGTAACTGAACCTGTGAGGTGTCCTTACTGACTGAAATGGACAGTATAGATGACACAGGACTCAAACATGCATCTTGTGGAGTGTCAAGGCGAAAGCGATCAAGCGCTACACAGATCATGAACCAAATATTCAGTCTACAACTAGACTAGTACAAGCCGCGAACATATTCAGACCATTATATGCTTGTAAGCGTAACTGTACATTGTGACATGCGTGTACCGGTAAAATAAAACCTGTTCACAGCAATTACCCAAAGGACAAAACCACAGTGGCCTTGGGCTTAACAGTTGAGTGCAGACGTTTACTTAGATGAGTGCAAAAACATTTCCTCTGTGCGCACGCGTGCGTGCGTGTATGTGTGTGTGAGACAATGACACTTTATTTTCCAAGGATAGAAGATTAGGTGCGCAGACCTGTCTTACATCTTGTCCTTGCTACTCTACACACACACATACACGGTTGCTAAACTACTATCAGCTGCTACAGTAAGAAGGTGAACTCATAGTCAGTAATATATAAACAAGGCAAAGCACGTTTCAAAATTCAAAAACAAACACCACACACTAATACATGTACATGTAGTACAAACACAGAGAGAGAGAGAGAGACAGAGACAGAGAGAGTGGTGGTGGTGTGTGTGTGGGGGGGAGGGGAGGGGTCAAGAAGGGACGACCACCAGTTACCAGCGGGTAAGACAACTGCCACTACTGTACAAAAGGTAATGACCAAACAGCCTGAGAGAGTCATCAGACATCAGACTATAGCTACTATGTTTCCAGAGCAGCTGCTACTCGGTCATTATCAAACAATCAAATCTCAAGCCAAGTGCCAGACCCCCAGAGCGCTGACATCTGCAAGGTACTCTTAACATGGCAATTAGGTAAGTGACCATTAAGTGGCCTCCTGCATGCTGCCAAAATGTGTGCCTCAGCATGATTTGGCAGTGTATCTACAGGAGGTAAAAACCCTCTGGGAACTAAAGTACAATCGCTCACTCACTGGAACTACAAGCAAAGCTCAGCAGGACCCTCTGGCAGCTCGGTGGCATGAGTCACTCAGTCTGCATGCAACATGGGCAAACACATGAACTGTCATTTCCCATGCACATGATGTACAATGTCCATGTATCTGCCTGGATGATGTGATATTACTTATTAGTAATCATTCATACTCATCAATGGGCTGGAAATTTAGGTGACTCACCAAACCAGATCAGTCATACTTGCACTTGCAGATAAGTTAGTCACCTTCTCTACACCTATTCTTCCTATTCAGTTTGGGAGGGGGGGGGGGGAGGGGCAGAGGAGAGCATCACTTAGTGAGACAAAACGTCAGCTGACCATTACAAGGGAAATTCCAGATATTTCACACCAACATATAATCTATGCAAGAACATTTGTTACTGTACACCTTCACTAATAGAGATAAATTTATGATTATAGATCAGGACAATAGCTATAACCTGCACTACATGAATTTAAACGTTAATGGTGCCTAACATCTCTCAATGTAAGTACAGTACCATAGTACATGTTTGCATACTATAGATGTTCTTGTCCATCACCAAAACCTGATTCATTAATAGTGATAAAGGTTGGTAGGCTTGATGAAACTCAGGAAGCCCTAAGCAAACTTTTTTTTCTCTCTCTTTTCTTTTTTATGTTTTGTACAATGCTTATTTTTGAAAACAAAAACTACACTGATCACAGTTTTGCAACTTTTTAAGTTCTTTGTTACTGCAAGCAGCAGTGAGTGGCTGCAGACAAGCACAGATCAGACTGATGTTTCTATTTCACTTGTATACAGTATGTAGGGCATAAGGCTGTTTTAGTACTTTTACTGAGCACCCATAAAGACACTCAAAATATCTTGGTTTCCATGCAAACCGTGAGACGCGTCTGGTAAAATTATCATAAGGATCGGAAGGGTGACACTGACAGCCGCTATCTCTAAACAGGGCACACTGGCGTGAACACTTTGTGGCCTTAGACGCGATAAACGCGCCATTAGGCACGTCTTTTGAATCAAGACAAACATTGAGCAGACGATATTTTTAGTGCCGTTATGCACTGCCGGCCGAGAGAACACACTGGAACATAAAACAGGCGACCAATCTGGTTCTGAATCACCGAGATGCGACGGTCTGCCGCTCTGAGTCACGGCACTAATTAACGATGATGATGATATTCAGACCGGCCGTCTGCTCACTTGCTTCCATGCACGCGCACAGCCACCGTAATGGCAGCCTGTCACTAGAGCGAAGATGCGGCATGTGCACGCTGTAACTGCGATGAAAATCCGATCCTGGTCGGTTTCATGAAAATCTACTGATTGAACTCGTACCTTCTCACTTAAAATTAGCGTTCCGAAAGATTATTTAAAAGATTTCTGTCAAATCCCTGGCAGACGGGAGCAAAAATACAGATGGATACTCACACGCACTATCACCAGCAGCCGCCATCTCCGACGCCGAGAGGTCATGTGACTATTCTTCGGATGCGAGACAGCTGCCCGGAGCAGTTGCGCGCGTCGCATCTTCTCCCCGTTTGAGGTGACGTCAGAAACCAGTCACTTCGAAACTCATGCAGTAGCCTAACTCGCACATGATTGTGTGCTCCAGAAGCAATGACCAGGGCTGGAATACGAAAATACAGTGCCAGTCATGAATCACACATTTGATTTTGACCAGACCGGCCGGTTTAGTTTCAGGCTCACTAATCAGTATTTGGACATACTGACTCAGAGTGAAGAGGCAGTAAGTGTCCGGCAACTGTGTTGATCGAGTCAGTCTGGTCGGCCGGCCAGGTTTGCCAGTGCCGGTTTCTCATTGTCAGTGCGTATAGTTTTCCGTTTACTTGTCATTCATATGCGTCAAAGTCTGCAATGCCGTACTGATGTCACATCAGATGCACGCCCGGCCGGTTAGTTTCGGCGTCACTGACGTCAGTTACTAGTCAATTCACGACTTTCAAGTCAGATGTCACTTATTTCAGTGTCTCCACACCTGTTCAGTTCTTGAATCAATTTTCTGCAGCGGTAACGGCCGGCTCAGTTCAGTTGCGGAGGGCCGACGGCCACGTCAGTAACTCAGTGACGGATCAGTGAGGGTCAGTATCAGTCAGTGACTTTGCTGAGAACGTACAGTTGAAATCAGTAGTCGGCCGTCAGTGGTGATGTTTAACTGATTGTATTATGGCTTTAAAAGCCCCTCAGTCGGGCACAAAGCCGGCAATCTAGTTAATTATCAGTCTCGTGGCACTGTGCAGTAGCTGTAACTGAACTGATTAACTACTCAGTGTGGCATGGTGTAGCTCGGCCCGTGAACAGTTGTCTGTTTGTTTGTTTTTGTTGTTGTTGTATACTGAGTCAGTTTGGTCACTTGACTCGAGTTTTGTTTGTTGGTGTAGTTATTGTTGTTATTGTTTTGTGTGTGTTTTTGGAGGCCCGGGGGGGGGGGGGAGGGAGAAGGAAGGGAGGGCTTTCCACTGTTGTCGTTTTACTCAGATTCACTTGTGTCAAAGTCTATCCGGCGATACCGTTCACTATAAATACTACAACAGGACTGAGCAGCGCGACAGTGAGGATGGGTATCAGTTAAACGGTTTAACGGGTTGTTGTTGTTGTTATTTTGGTTTTTCAGTTCCCACCACATATGGGTGATATCAAAGTCGGGGCAACGACAAAATGGCCAGCACAAATAGTTGACCCCAGGCAGGAATCAGCCGAACTCACTCGGTCATGACCCGAGCTCTGGAGTGAGAGTCCACTGCCGGCTCCCTATGGCTCGAATGTCACAGCACTGTCCCGCCTCCACGCAGCAGCGATGAGCAGCAACACCACCAACACCAGCAATATGATGAAAATAAGGACAATGAGAAGAATCAGACGTGCAACGAAACGCGGATCGGTTTGACAACAATGATGATATGTGATACCGGATTTTCCTGGCCACCGGGCTGCTCAACGGGGATTCTCTCCGGGTTATCCGGCTTTCCTCCCCCAGCAGCAAAATTAAAAAAAAATAGGATAGGTAGGTTGGGTGGCGCTGCACTGCAGCGACGCGCTTCCCCCCTGGGGCAGAAGCCCAAATGTCCCGAAAGGGACAATAAAGTAGCAAGAAGAAGAACAAAAAAAGAGACACCACCACCACCAACGACATAAAAAAACCCAAATCAATCAAACAAAATCAAAGGATGAAATGCGAAAAAAAAAAAATTAGTGTCTCTAATTTCAGGCAATAGGCATATGACTGTCTGATGGCATAATAATACTAATACTAATAATAATAATGACGCATGCAGCCTGGCAAAGCAAACCAAACAGTTGACTTGTCCTCACGGTGGCAACTGAATGGACTCGGATGTCGACAGCATAACTCACGGCTCATCCCCCAATCCCTTTCAGCCAGGAATGTCCGGACCGGATTAACAGCGAGGCCAGGGGGGGGGGGGGGGGGGGGGCGGTGCGTGTGTACTCCTACGACAACTATAGTACACGTGCACTACTAGTCAACCAACGGTGGTACCTGTGCAAGTGGATTCAGGTACTTCCATAATTAATTACGAAGTTTGTTCACTGACGGTGCTGACAATTAAATGCTGGCAAAGCCGTGCCCGGCATACTAGACATACTTTGAAATCTTGGGCGGTGAGCTGAGCGGCCGTAAGGCTCGTATCAGTTTAAGAAACAGTGATAGCTCTTCAATCCTTGTGCTGCCGGGCAGGAATTCTTTGATAAAAACCACATTTATACGCTTACTCCAGCCCCATCACCTCTCTCTCTCTCTCTCTCACACACACACACACACACACACACACACACACACACACACACACACACACACACACACACACACACACACACACACACACACACACACACACACACACGCCGTCACACACACACACACACACACCGTCACACACACCGTCACACACACACACACACCGTCACACACACGCACACACACACACACACACACACACACACACACACACACACACACACACACACACACACACCCCGTTACTGACTGAGAAAGGCTCGGCGTGAGGTATAAAAGTAGTACTGATTGCCGCCGCTCAGCACTCAACACTTGCCGACGACACCTACTTGTACTAATGCCGATACATTTTATGATACCCGACTTTTTCGGACCCGGCCATCTGCATAGAACTGATTTTCGAAAAAACGACGGTGAACACTAACTGTGACATCATCAGCGACGGTGAGAGCAATTAAAATCATTATTGTTACTTTAATGATTCAGTGAAAATGATGCTATTGATGTCAGTTGTTGTTGTTGTTGTTTATGATGATGACGACGACGACGACGTTGATGATGATGATGGTGACGATGAAGACGACGACGACGACGATGATGGATGATGATTGTTGATTCGACGACGACGACGACGACGACGATGATGATGATGATGATGATGATGATGATGATGATCCGTGACCGTATATTCAAACTGACAGGGCACCTTTAACTCGCCTGCACGACCCTAGTAATTACTTAACTTCCACAAAATGTGCCTGACCCCGCCGGCACTCACATACCACACGAGTCTTGTCAGGTCACCGTGCCGCGGTTAATACTTCCACTGACCGACTTTCACCACGCGGAACAAGCAGAAAAAGTAATAATCAGCATGTAACTGTACTGATCATACAACTCTGATGACTGACATATAAACGTCTAGAATTTTACGGCTAGATATAAACGGGCTAATTCCTTCTTCGCTTAGAGCGTTGGACTTCTAATGCTCGGGTCGTGAGTTCGCATCACGGCTGGGGCCAAATAGTTGTGCTGGCTTTTTTTCATCGTTGCCCCGTTTTTGATATCACCCGTATGTGGTGGAAAAGGACGTTAAACCCCAACCCCCCCCCCCCCCCATCCTTCTTCGCTACGCCGACGTAAGTAGCAAAGATGGAGTTTAAGAGGACCATTTCAAGTTTCAGTCATAGTCATTGGTGCCAGGGTTTCATAAACACGTTGGCCGGACATCGGTCACGGTCACAGAGTGTTTCATTTTCGAAGTGTCCGATTACTTTCTTACCAAGGCGGACATGATGATGTCCTATAATTTCTGCGCCACAGTCGACGATGATCAGAACAAATGTCCTGTAATCCAGTCTGTGATCATCCAGGCCGTTTCAATGTCAAAGTCAAAGTCAGTATATCAGAATGTTTATTTGAAAACCCCAGTGTGTGTGTGTGTGGGGGGGGGGGGGGTACATGAAACAAGAGAGTCAAAGAAGTCAAGCTAACCATACCCACATACCTCCGACAAACAGGCTTCGAGCATACATACATACACACACAGTCACACACACACACATACATATACACACAAACATACACATACGTACACAAATACATACACACACACACACACACACACACACACACACACACACACACACATACATACATACATACATACATACATACATACATACATACATACATACATACATACATACATACATACATACATACATACATACATACATACATACATACATACATACATACATACATACATACATACATACATACACTATACGTGTTCATATAGAAATATGCCTGTGTGTGAAGGTTGACTAACGTACACTGATTTATCAAAACCTTTCAGCTGATTTCATTGATGAATTTCGCGAGCTTATTCAGTAGTGACACCCTTTTGGAACACATTAAAGTTTTGAAGTTAAAAACATTTCCAGAAATACCCTGTTATACCTCCCACGGATACGACGCCCTGGCTGGAGCCACGGCCTTCCATTTAGCACGTAGGATCATTTGTCTGGTTTGTCGGTTTGCTTGGTTGCTCGTTTGCATGTTTGTTTTTGTGTCACTGTCAGTCAGTTCGAGTAAATTCTCTTCTCCGAAAGTCAAGAGATTACGTCTTTTCGTTCGGCAGATTAATCATGGTCGTGCACTTTATCACGTGCGATTCAAAACCACAATGTCAACACTCAGATCCAACATTCTCAATCGGAAGCATGGACACAGATTTAAAAAACAAAAAACAAACATGATCCGTTATATGGAAAAAAGGGCTTTAGCGCTTACCAGATCAATGGCACTTCAGCCCTTTTTCAGAAAACGTGAGGAATATCTCCGTTACACATTCAGCATAGTAGGGAGTTGAATGCACGTCAGCTGTCCGCTGTGCGTTGGTCCGGAAGGTGCTCACGAAAATCTGTTGTACCAGTAACGAAGCATGCTTGATCAACATTGCAAATCATCATTAACCACCCGTAGAGCCACAATAGCACGCGTCTATTAGGCTTTAAGTCTTCTGTCTTTACCAGGTGTAGGTCAGATGTCCAATAAACCTGTCCCACCTCCGTCAGTCGAACGTCTGTGTGTGATTGGGCCAATCGCACTTACACATTCAGCGAAGCAAATATTTGGCCCAATCACAAAAATGCATACAGAAAAGCAAATTTCCCGTTACATCAATCAGCAAACGCCGTGGAAGTCACGAGAACCAATCAGTTTCTTCTGTTCAATTCAACGGCCAAACAAAAGAACACAGACTCTTAACTCAAATTTTCAGTTTTATTTGGGCGTTACTGAATTTGGACAGGCGAAAAGACGTACCGGGACCCTAGCAGGACCCAGGTCGTGTTCAAAACTGAACACAACGTTGTACAGTCAAACCTGTGTAAGGCGGTCACCCGTGGGACGGCGCCAAACTGGCCGCCTTAGACAGGTGTGACCGGGTTATCCAGGGTGGCATATCAACAGCTAGCATGTCAAGGGATCCTGTGGGGTGACCAGGTTAGACAGTGACATGGCTTAAACAGGTGACCGCCTTGGCAGGTTCGACTGTATCAAATTGTTCATCAGACCGGCAACGACAGAGTGAAACATTTTATGCTGTAGATGAATATCGCTCGGACTCAGTTAGTGATTTATCGTACAAGCTCCCAAATATGGATAGAGGCGTTCTCTTTACCACGTTATTTGCTGTTTTTGTGGCCGTAAGGTGGGTATGTTGTTTTTTTTAATACGGATTTTTGGTTCTGTCGCGACGGCAGTGAAACTGATGCCTTAGGTATTCCTGGAACACTATACGTTCATGTTGTGGAAGAACAAGAACATGTTGTGCCTGTCTTAGTATCTACATGTAGTGTGGAAGAACAACACCCCGTACTAAAATCAAGCTAAAGAGCATAGAAAAAAAAGGAAGAAAAAAAAGAAGAAAAAGAATGTAGAAGAAGTATGTCTTGTGGCATGCTGACAAAGAATACTTTTTTAAACCCTGCAGAGATGTCGTCAAGTCCAAGCATGGAAAGAAAAACAAAATATTTTTGAACTGGAGGCACAACAGAATTACAACATTACAAATTCTTCAGACTGTAGTTTTGTTTTGTTTGTTTGTTTTCTAAAGTCAGTTTGCGTGATCCACGTTTTTATTTGCAGCTGCACAGCTGTGACAACGGCACAGTTCACACTGACAACAACCACCACAAGTTCCAACGAAACCACTGTTGCTAGTCCAGTCAACACGACGACCGTCACCCCGGCACCTAACGCATCATCAGCCACGTCGTCATGGGGGTATACTTTGCTAACAATGTCCACAGATCTGCCCGATGACCAAAACACTACAACGATGGGCTACAATGCAAGTGTGGTGAATGTGACAACGGGGACAACAGAATACATAACGAAGTCCCATGACAGGGCGACAACTGCTGAAACGACAAATGTGACGAGATCTTTTGACATGACGGCAACTACTGAAACGACAAACGTGACGAGATCTTTTGACATGTCGGCAACTGCTGAAGCGACAAACATGACGAGATCTTTTTACATGACGGCAACTGCTGAAACGACAAACGTGACGACACCTTTTGACATGTCGGCAGCTGCTGAAGCGACAAACGTGACGAGATCTTTTGACATGTCGGCAACTGCTGAAGCGACAAACGGGGCGACATATTTTGACATGACGGCAACTGCTGAAACGACAAACGTGACGAGATCTTTTGACATGTCGGCAACTGCTGAAGCGACAAACATGACGATATCTTTTGACATGACGGCAACTGCTGAAACGACAAACGTGACGACACCTTTTGACATGTCGGCAGCTGCTGAAGCGACAAACGTGACGAGATCTTTTGACATGTCGGCAACTGCTGAAGCGACAAACATGACGATATCTTTTGACATGACGGCAACTGCTGAAACGACAAACGTGACGACACCTTTTGACATGTCGGCAGCTGCTGAAGCGACAAACGTGACGAGATATTTTGACACGACGGCAACCGCTGAAACGACAAACGTGGCGAGATTTCTTGACATGACGGTAAGTGCTGAAACGACAAACGTGACGAAATCTCTTGACATGACGGCAACTGCTGAGACGACAAACGTGACGACATCTATCGACATGACGGCAACTGTGACATCTATTGACATTACAACTGATGAAACAACAAACATAATGCAACCATCTGACATGACGGCATTTGATGAAACAGCATACAAAAACGGAGATCCTGACATGACGGCAAGTACTGAAGCAAGAAACAAAACGGGATCTGACATGACAACTGCTGAGACAACAGATTCGGTCACATCTCCTGACATGACGACAACCACTGAAACAAGACACATAACCAGATCTGACTCAACTGTTAAAGCGACAAACATGACGAGATCTTCTGACGTGACATCTGCTGAAACATCACATGCTGCCATATCTCTTGATGAGACAAGAATTTCTGAAGCAACAAATGTGACCAGATATCTCGACGGGACGACTACTGAAACGACAAGCATGACCAGATCCCCTGACATGACGACAACGCATGAATCGAAAAACATAACTAGATCCACTGTCACTGCTGATATCACATCGGCTGCTGCAAATTCAGGCATGACGACTGATGTCACGACATCTAGTGCAGCCGCGAACATACCGACAGCTACTGAGACTGCTGAAATGACGGCGAATGCCAACATTTCAAACTTGGCATTCACTGAAGACAGTAACACGACAGTATCTTATGAAACAGCCAGCATGGCGAAAGGTACAAGAATGACTACTGATCCGACATCTGCTGAAAACATGAGTATGACGACAGATACTGAAAATGCGGACACAAACGCTTCTGCTCCTGCAGCAAACATAATGACGACCGCTGACACTACTGAATATACGGAAACTGCTGAAACTCACAACACTACGACAGTATGGTCCAGCCAAACTCACTTCCCCTTCAACATAACAAGTAATTATGGCCTAGTTGGTATAGTTCGCCCGTTAGGGGGTTCAAATGTATACCAGACTGCAGTCAATTCCGTCGATATTTCGCATAAAGTAAAGTCACAGTCGTAGAACGAAGTCAGCGGCCACGTGACTTCTCCTCGCCAGACCCCGGAGTACATTTGCACCCCCTTCCGCCGCGTTGCGGGGATACAGTCGCCCCCGTTAGTGGACGACTGGAGTTTATTTGCCCCTCCTGCACATGAGCGGTATACATTTGCACCCCCTACAGGGCGAACTATACCAACTGAGTGTAAGTATGGAAGAGTGGAGTTTTTATGGTTTTGCTTTGTTTTGTTTTGAGTGTTTTTGTTTCGGTCTTTCCTTGTCTAGTTCCATCTTTGCTAAGCCAACTTATGTTTTCGCTCGTGAGTGCGCCTGTACGCTCGACGTACTCCATCCTGCTGATTAGTACAGTTCTTAATGCGATACACTGGTGTTTACGCTTTGCTCAAACGGTCGAACAATCAAATTCTGTGACTGCTTTTACACTACTGCCAGTTCTGGAGCGCTCAGTGTGGTCGCTGCGTCATCGAGTACGCTTCTGTTGGCTCAGTGCTAGCATTATAGACGCTGTCACTGTCCAGTGTCGTTGGAAGTGGTGTGGCGATAGATACCATGAAAACAGCTCAGAACTTGACGATCCGCTGCCCGGCGGTGAGCAAAAAAAAAAAAAAAAAAAATTGGCGAGTAATGGTGATTTGCTCAGTACACGTCTCTAGCCTACCTAAGGCAGAGAGAAAGGAGTGTGTTTGATTTAAAAAAAAAAAAAAGGCAATGATTGCTTCGTCAACGTTGTATTATATTACACCCGACTGTTCCAAACACGCCTCTTTCAGAGAGACAACCCCGCTTTTTCAGGGACTTCTTTCCAAGCCCTGCTCTTAGGTTTCCTCCCTTGCACGAGTCGATGCCCTAGCGGTACGGTGTGGCCTAGGCAACGCGACGCGCATGACATGCGATGAAAGGGAAGGTTCAGATGTTGACGGAGAAAATGCAGTACGGAGACGCCAGCCAATCGTGAGCTGTGGAAGCGCCAACCGGAATCGATTTCGTTCTCGTTTTTCTCTTCACTTCGTTTGAGGTTTGCGAGTGGAACGACTGAAATGATTATTGTCGTCATAGCATCATTCTAACCAGTGATATACCCTTTGTCAGCAGACTCCTTAAAAAAACAAAAAACAAACAAACAAACAAAAAAAAAAAAAAAAAAACCTCAGGCCGTTTACAGCCACACGGCTTGAACGAACCGGAACGAAACGAAACACAGTTCGATGGTGCTTCTTAAGTTCACGAATGACCGACCCGCTTACCGCACTGTGTTCTGACGTCTTCGCAAGAGTGGGGTAGTCACAACTGTCTTCTCTCAACGCGTGATATCTCTGGTATCAGTTTTATTGACTGGTTAAGCTGGGCAATAGGCAGATACGGTGTTCGCAAGTACGTTTTCGTCTCGTCAGTAAAACTGGTTTTGTTGTTGTCACAGTTTGACTGGCAGTGGAGTGTGAAACAACACAGCAAACAAATGTTTTCCCACCTTTTTAAGTAATGGAAACAACATAATAGGACGGGCTAAAATTTCCACGTTCATAGGCAAGCATCTGTGGTACAAACGCACGTCACTGCCGATCTCCCGCAGAGACGATTTTGCAAGTGTAACTCTGACAATGACGTAAGAAAACTTGCGTCATCGATGCTGACGCGTATGGTGTTCCGAACGCACTTCTCCTCCTCAGTGAGTGCCGTCTGTGCGGATGTGTGTGCGTGTGTGCGTGTGTGCGTGCGTGTGTGCGTGTGTGCGTGTGTGAATTGTGTCCAGGCCCGTTTCTTGGAAAATACTCAACCGAATGGCTTCAAATTTGGGGTATCCAAATATATCAAAATGTTACATTAGACGATTCAAGCGTGTGATGATTGCTTACGTGATTTGGGAGTTATCGCCCTTTTGAGACAAGTTGGTTGTCTTTCGTGTACAGGCGTAATATTTATTTAAATCACTCAATTTTTTGGCAGTAGATAGCTTGAATACGGACTCTGAACAGAGTCACTACTAGAAAATGGTCGCTCTTATAGTTTTCATGTAAACCGAGCCTGAGTTGACATTGCATGTGAACCCAGTTCAGATGCCTATTTCTCCGAAAATACTGAACCGATCGATTTCAAATTTGGGGTTTCTAAATGAATCAAGATTGTTGAATAGAAGGCCCGATCCAGGTACGATTGCACACATGATTTGCGAGTTATCGCCCTTTTCAGAAAAAGTGGCTTTCTGGCGTTTAAAGGCGTAATATTTACCTAAACCACTCCATTTTTTGGACATAGATAGCATGAATACGGACTCTCAACTAAGTGAATTTTGGAGGTTGTCGCTTTTATACTTTTGGCGTAAGCCGTACCTGATGAAAGTGCTGGTGAACACACTTTAGATCTCAAAATCGCTCCTACTATACATAGATAATGAGCCTGGGGTGCCATAAAAAATATACAAAAAAATTAGAAAAATTCACTGCAGCCGTTATCGTCAGTTGACTCGAAAATTTGTACTCACAGCACATTTCCTCTGCAAGCCACACGCCTCACAAACATCGAAGAAGAGACGCACGCGCACTGACGTAAAGTAAGTGCGTCATGTTTGATTGACGTGATGCTGTTTTTTTCTTGGGGGTGTCTCGCCACTTTCTTTCGGAATTCCTCTGTTTGGAGACGTGGTGTTGTATTTTACTTATGCTATGTCGCCATCATCGTGCACTCGCAGAGATGATACGGGATACAACAGACTACAACTCCAATACTTTATGAACAGAATATGCGCGGAGAACAAATTCATGAAAGAAGAAGAATCCAGAACGCTGTGCAGGGCTGCTTACGTACTGAACAGGTCAGATCTAGAACATTTACTCAACTTACTGGAAGGCTCGAAATCTCTCCAAGGTGACGTAATCTACTGACGTTACTGCACCAGCATGTTCTGGGATGGTCTAGAAATTATTTTGCATCGAAATGCAGTATCTTTTCGCAAGAGTCTCTACAACTTGACATGTGGAAAGCGGGAATTTCAGTGGGTTTCGTTTTTGCCACTGACTCACACTCAGAAGCATAATGCAAAGATCTTGGAAACATAAAGATAGTTCACTTATCTCCCTTTGAGGGACAACGCGTAAGAGTTGTCTGCGCGCATTAGCGCGCATCCCGCAGATCTACGCAGTTGTTTGACCCAACCCTACACTAGCCGCCGTAAAACATTTTAAGAAAATAAACAAAAACGAAGATGTCAGCGACTGACAGGTGGTCTCCCCCCATATATTTCGCATGTGTTTTAGGCCTATGGAAAACATAAGTACTCTCAAAGTTCCGGAGGACGAACGAAAGATCTAGTTTGGCTTTCACTGCTGTACGTAGGCTACGCAGTGCATTTCGTTCGATGTGTTCAAGTAAAACTAGTACGGAACACAGAAAGATCGAATGTGCGAGAGATCCAAAGATGGACGCATCCGCTGAATACTTCCTGCTAACTCAGCATTAATCATATCTGCGACCGACGATCCAGCAGATTCTATGTTGTGATATGGTTTTACAATGGTTAGAATGAAGTTCAGCCGGATGATTTTGTTCTCTGTGTGTGTGTGTGTGTGTGTGTGTGTGTGTGTGTGTGTGTGTGTGTGTGTGTGTGTGTGTTCTGAATTTAGATGCAGGTAGACGCTAGCACAATTTAAGTCACCGTGATTTGTAAAGTTGTCAGGGAAAAAAATTACGCTGTATCTGCGTCAGCCGCGTGTGTTTACTGTTAGTTTACACTGCATGCACACGTACCACTTGAGGTCTTTTTTTTTTTTTTTTTTGACAAGAAAGCGAAAATAAAAAAGTTTGTTTTTCAACAGGAATACCAAAAGAAGTATTTCCCCGTTTATATTTGTCTGTTATTTGAACAATTCGGCGCAGAACACAATTGCATGCTTTTGTGCTTTCCACTTTCCGCCATGCTGTCACTATAGGGGCCAGATCTAGGATGCGCGCTAATGCGGGCAGACAGCTCTTCGCGTTGTCCCGCTATATGTCTCTCTTACGAGGGCAGGAGTGACGCGTCTTTCTGATTCCAAGGTCTTTGCATAATGTGTGTGTGTGTGTGTGTGTGTGTGTGTGTAGGGGGAAGGGGGGTGCGTGCGTGCGCGCGCAAGCGCGCGTCTAAGGCGAGAGAGAGAGAGAGAGAGAGGGTCTCTTCTCCGATACCAGTAAGCAATCGTCTGTCAGTCAGGTCTGCGGGAAGTGACTCTGTCAAAGGGGAACGACTTTATTACAAGAATTCATTCACCCATGTAGAACCTCGCATACGCCAACAAGTTGTGACGTCAACCAGCTAGGCGAGCTCACACGACCTCATGTGTTTGGGTTTTTGCAAGTGCATAGAGGCACGATAAGGGTTTTCAGTACTTTCTTTATGTCAGCATGCTTGATGTCAGAGAGCTTGCGTTCCGGCGTGTGCGCGCGGGCTGCATACATGACACAACGACTACGACTGTGACTACAGCAGGTCATTGAATGGAAACAACATATTGGGCTGGTGGCCATCTTGTTATGTTGTTTCCATAGTAATGGAAACAACATCATAGGACGGGCTAAATTTTCCACGTTCATGGGCAAGCATCTGTGGTACAAACGCACGTCACTGCCGATCTCCCGCAGAGACGATTATGCAAGTGTAACTCTGACAATGACGTAAGAAAACGTACGTCATCGATGCTAGCATGTATAGTGCGCCGAACGCACTTCTCCTCCTCAGTGAGTGCCGTCTGTGTGGATGTGTGTGTGTGTGTGTGTGTGTGTGTGTGTGTGTGTGTGTGTGTGTGTGTGTGTGTGTGTGTGTGTGTGTGTGTGTGTGTGTGAATTGTGTCCGGGCCCGTTTCTTCGAAAATACTCAACCGAATGGCTTCAAATTTGGGATATCCAAATATATCAAAATGTTACATTAGACGATTCAAGCGTGTGATGATTGCTTAAGTGATTTGGGAGTTATCGCCCTTTTGAGACAAGTTGGTTGTCTTTCGTGTACAGGCGTAATATTTATTTAAATCACTCAATTTTTTGGCAGTAGATAGCTTGAATACGGACTCTGAACAGAGTCACTACTAGAAAATGGTCGCTCTTATAGTTTTCATGTAAACCGAGCCTGAGTTGACATTGCATGTGAACCCAGTTCAGATGCCTATTTCTCCGAAAATACTAAACCGATCGATTTCAAATTTGGGGTTTCTAAATGAATCAAGATTGTTGAATAGAAGGCCCGATCCAGGTACGATTGCACACATGATTTGCGAGTTATCGCCCTTTTCAGAAAAAGTGGCTTTCTGGCGTTTAAAGGCGTAATATTTACCTAAACCACTCGATTTTTTGGACATAGATAGCATGATTACGGACTCTTAACTAAGTGAATTTTGGAGGTTGTCGCTTTTATACTTTTGGCGTAAGCCGTACCTGATGAAAGTGCTGGTGAACACACTTTAGATCTCAAAATCGCTCCTACTATACATAGATAATGAGCCTGGGGTGCCATAAAAAATATACAAAAAAAAATAGAAAAATTCACTGCAGCCGTTATCGTCAGTTGACCCGAAAATTTGTACTCACAGCACATTTCCTCTACAAGCCACACGCCTCACAAACATCGAAGAAGAGACGCACGCGCACTGACGTAAAGTAAGTGCGTCATGTTTGATTGACGTGATGCTGTTTTTTCTTGGGGGTGTCTCGCCACTTTCTTTCCGAATTCCTCTGTTTGGAGACGTGGTGTATTTTACTTCTACTATGTCGCCATCTTCGTGTAATCGCAGAGAAGACACGGGATACAACAGAATACAACTCCAATACTTTATGAACAGAATATGCACGGAGAACAAATTCATGAAAGAAGAAGAATCCAGAACGCTGTGCAGGGCTGCTTACGTACTGAACAGGTCAGATCTAGAACATTTCTCAACTTACTGGAAGGTTCGATATCTTTCCAAGGTGACGTAATCTACTGACGTTACTGCACCAGCATGTTCTGGGATGGTCTAGAAATTATTTTGCATCGAAATGCAGTATCTTTTCGCGATCTCTACAACTTGACATGTGGAAAGCGGGAATTTCAGTGGGTTTCGTTTTTGCCACTGACTCACACTCAGAAGGTCTTTGCATAATGTGTGTGTGTGTGTGTGTGTGTGTAGGGGGAGGGGGGGGGGGGGGTGCGTGCGTGCGCGCGCAAGCGCGCGTCTAAGGCGAGAGAGAGAGAGAGAGAGAGGGTCTCTTCTCCGATACCAGTAAGCAATCGTCTGTCAGTCAGGTCTGCGGGAAGTAACTCTGTCAAAGGGGAACGACTTTATTACAAGAATTCATTCACCCATGTAGAACCTCGCATACGCCAACAAGTTGTGACGTCAACCAGCTAGGCGAGCTCACACGACCTCATGTGTTTGGGTTTTTGCAAGTGCATAGAGGCACGATAAGGGTTTTCAGTACTTTCTTTATGTCAGCATGCTTGATGTCAGAGAGCTTGCGTTCCGGCGTGTGCGCGCGGGCTGCATACATGACACAACGACTACGACTGTGACTACAGCAGGTCATTGAATGGAAACAACATATTGGGCTGGTGGCCATCTTGTTTTTTGTTGGCTAAGCCGGAAGCCCACATGGGAAACACTTGCAGTTGGTACCAGGCATTGGTACCATTGTCGTGCGTATATCTCGATCAGTTCATGGAGACTCAGTGATCAGCAGCAGTCAGTCAGGTGGGGTGAGTGGGTGGGTGTTTGGGAGTTTAACGTCTTTTCCCACCAAGTAACAGCCAATCGGGTGATCTCCATGAACAGATATAGATAAGTAGGGCTTGTATACCAGCGCTTGTTTGTGTATCCTGATGAAGGATTTTTTTTTTTAGGAAATAAACTCAAAGTTTACTTTCTCTGTGTTGTGTTTCGGCTGATCCTGCTAAGCTGGAGCCGGCGATTTTTGGTAGTGACATAAGCTATGTGCCATTTCATTGTCGTGCGTATCATTTGTTTCCCTTTTCTTCAGGCGATGTGCAGGCAGTGTATGCAACTTACGTTGTCTGGAAGGAGCAGAAATGCACGTGCAAAGCATCAATCTTTTTCACCGGAAGTCGAGTGAGATGCGGCGCACGATGCAGCCGCTACCGCGCATGCTCGGGCTTCAACTTCCTCTTTGGGACGTCAGAGTGCAGCCTAGTGTTCTGCTGCGGTGGGGACGTCGCAGCCTCGCTGGTCTACAATGAACATTTCCATTTTTATTGGAAAAGTGTGCGTGTATACGACTATTGATTCAGTCAGCTCGTGCTCCGTTGTCTTTTAGGTATCTAAATGGTTTTTGTGCAAGCGCATGAACCGGCCCGCAGCGTTGTTTTCAGTTAGTATCTAAATGGTTTTTGTGCAAGCACTGCCATGAATAAAACATGACTAATGATCATTTGATTGTCTTTCTCTGTTTACCGCCGCTATCGGCAACAGCCATCATGTAGGCGAATGCACTAACGCAGCGAGCAGTAGGTGCCATTATTTCATAGTGGGGGATATATAGCAATGTCTGCATTATTCTCCGGAATCAGGTTGGTAGTTTAGGGCTTATACTTCATTGCACCAATGCTGTCTGGTTGAGATACAAAACTATCCCAATACTAATAATAACTGATAATAATAATGATGATAATACTGAAACTGAATCCGCAATTCAATCAGCGAAGTTTCACACACACACACACACACACACACACACACACACACACACACACACACACACACACAAAGAGACAGAGGCAAACAAAGCAATTCTGAATTTTATGAACCTGCGAAACAAGAGCAAGTTGTTGAATATAACATGTAAAACCAATACACGTAAAACCAATACATGGTAAGCGTGTACGTGTTCAATGAAACTCTACACAAAAGTCAAGAATCAAACCCGGCCGAAAAAAACGATTTAAAAAGCTGATCTGGGCCACCTTACAGAGTACGCAGAGATGGGAAGACGTTACCAGAACTACAAAGACTTAACTTCGTATGGCTCAATCTGTACCTCTATTTCAAACACAAGACCCTGGTGTAAACACAAGAACTTCTGAACTGATACCTGATAACTCCCAGTTGTCTCCCCTCCTTTTACCTAAATGTGGAGTTTTAAAGTTTCATTCAGCTAGTACGACCTTGCCCTTCAGTCATGGTCATTTATAGGATCTGTCTGGAAAGGTGTTATCACTGTCTATCATCAAGACAGTTTGGTGCTTCTGTTGTTCGTAGTTCCTAGAAAATGCCAACGTTAAAGTCTGTCACAGATACAGACGACAGACAGACGGCAGACAGAAGGAAGACGGAGGATCATTACACAGGCTCACTTTGTTACACACGTGAGTCCAAATGGAAAACAAGTTTGGCAAGCTGAAAAAACAACAAACAACTAGAGGAGCAAAGCCTCCTTGGCTCACTTGTGAGATGGGTCAAGGTCATTTCAAAAGACTCAAGGTCAAGGTCATTCAAATGGGTATGTCTGCATATGTCTCGTTGCTTTCTATCATTGTGCCTTGTTTGGTGCCTCTGCAGTTTGTTGTTTCCAAGAAAATGCTAACGTAAAGTCTCCGCAAAACATGTTGAATGGCCTTGACCTTGACTCAAGGAAATTGAATACAAGTATGCCGGTACAGGTTTTGTCAATGTCTATCATCATGCAAAATTTGATGCCTCTGGTACCCCTACATTCTGAGAAAATGGCAATTTTAGATTTCCAATGAGACAGCTTTGATGACCTTGACGCTTAGTCAAGGTCTTTCGAAAGGGTATTTCTTGAAAGGTCTTACTGCTGTTTATCAGGAAGCCAGGTTTGGTGCTTCTGCTGTTTATTGTTTCTGAGAGAATGCCAATGTTAAGGTTTTGGAAGGTTTTCCGCAAAACTGCTTGTATGGCCTTGACCTTGACTCAAAGTCACTGTATAAAGGTATGTCAGTAAATGTGTTGTCAATGTTTATCATCATGCAAAGTTTGATGTCTCTGGCTTTTCTAGATTCTGAGAAAATGCCAATGTAAAATTTCCAAACAGACAGCTTTAGTGACCTTGACCTTGGGTCAAGGTCAACTATTATGGTATGTTTTGAAAGGTCTTACGGCTGTCTATCAGTATGCCAAGTTTGGTGCCTCTGCTGTTCATTGTTTCTGAGAAAAGGCCAATGTTAAGGTTTTGGAAGGTTTTCCGCAAAACTGCTTGCGTGGCCTTGACCTTGACTCAAAGTCACTGCATACAGGTATGTCAGTAAGGGTGATGTCAATGTGTATCATCATGCAAAGTTTGCTGTCTCTGGCTTTTCTAGACTCTGAGAAAATGCCAGTGTAAAATTACCAAACAGACAGCTTTAGTGACCTTGACCTTGGGTCAAGGTCAACCATTATGGTATGTTTTTAAAGGTCTTACGGCTGTCTATCAGCATGCCAAGTTTGGTGCCTCTGCTGTTCATTGTTTCTGAGAAAAGGCCAATGTTAAGGTTTTGGGAGGTTTTCCACAAAACAGCTTGCACGGCCTTGACCTTGACTCAAAGTCACTGAATACAGGTATGTCAGTTAAGGTGTTATCGATGTCCATCATCATGCAAAGTTTGATGTCTCTGGCTTTTCTAGATTCTGAGAAAATGCCAATGTAAAATTTCCAAACAGACAGCTTTAGTGACCTTGACCTTGGGTCAAGGTCAATCAGTGTAGTATGTTTGAAAGGTCTTATGGCTGTCTATCAGCAGGCCAATTTTGGTGTCTCTACTGTTTGTAGATTCTGAGAAAAGGCCAATGTTAAGGTTTACTGCGGACACACAACCCACAGACAGACACACACACACACAGACAGACAGACGACGGAGGGTTATAACATAGACTCACTTTGTTACACAAGTGAGCCAAAAAAAAAAACCCCAAAAAACCCAACAACATGAAACCCTGGCCAGAAGTAGTCCCTAAATGTGTCAGTACAAAGTGCCAAATGTACACCAATCAGTAATTACAATCGGTCACGGTAAGTCAGTAATTACAATCAAGTCACGGTATATGGAAGGAATCAGGATAAATAGAGTGAGCTATTATCTGTGATCTGTATCCTGTGTTAGGTCTGCCCCTCCATCTTAATTGTTACTCTTAGTGCTTTTTTAACATAGTTAATGTGAGGCAATGCCAATGCCTATTTCTTAAATTGTGTTTTAGCCAATGACTGAGTGTGTGGATGTGTAATGATGTATATACATGTATGTCGGTTTTGTATGTCCATGGTATGTTTGTGTATACATGTGTTTTTATTAAGAGGGGCACAACAAATTCTTTTTTGTAACTAAGAAGCGAATAAATTTATCCTTTCTTATCCTTTATCTTATCTTATCCTAAACAAAGGAGAGAAAAGGGTCTTATATCGTGGCGACTATGCAGTTTTCAGCCAGTACACATCATGTGGCCAGGACATGCTGTTATCTGCGGGAAGATGCGATGTGTCAGTGGGCTGACGGTACGCTTGGTATCCCCTGTCGGTCAGAAACTCCAAGATGAACCGCCGGTCCTCATCGATTTGCTTCACCCACTCCCACTCCATCAACACGCAGACGACCTCAATTTCGGCAAAGAACCTGCACACACAGAGAAAGACACTTTCCATATATCCGCCCCTAAAACCCAGCAAGTGCGGGAGGACATTCTTGGAGTGACTTTTAAAAAAAATGTTTAGGGGTTAGTATCTGGTTTGAATTTGGATTTGATCATACTCGTGAGCCTGAGAAAACCACCCGGTAACCTCACGCGCCAAGCTCTTGCCTGGAACCCTCAAGGCAAAAGAAAACGTGGAAGACCCAAGAACTCCTGGAGGAGGGACCTGGACGCGGACACCCGGCAGATGGGATACAGCTGGAAGGAGTTGGAGACGATAGCACGGGACAGGAGACGATGGCGTGCAACTGTGGATGGCCTATGCCCACCCACGGGCTACAGGCATAAGTAAGTAAGTAACACTCGTGAGAGGCGTCAAGGGACCGTTAATCTTGCCTGAGGGCCAACACCTAAACAGAGTCAAAAACGTGGGATACTCGTGCGCGGTACCAAACGTGTTAAAACCGTGAGTCGGTGTTTAAGCTGAACTCACTTGCTTGCCCCACGGAGGGCACGTCCCTCTGAACGCTCGATGTCCATTTTCAGGAACACACGTTTCGTACGCACCAGCGGGATGAGGTCGTCCATCGTCACAGCGTCGACGAGGCGATCCGGGGGCTGGCTGCCGTGGGTCTTCGGGTCATACCAATCCGCCATCTCTGTGTGATGTACGGGAATAAGCACCTTCCTGTGTTCGTTCGACAGAGCTCTGTTCACAAGTGTCACCATTGAGGTCAGATGGTTTTTCTTGAGCGATGCGGCAACAACTTCTAAGTGGTTTTTTATCGTGTCAATCGCCAGAACTTCAAATCCGAGAACAGCAGCGGTGATGGTGAAAACTCCATGGTTGCAGCCTGTTTGGAAAAGAAAACAACAACAACGTCTAGAGATACATAGCCTCACCTGTATGACAGTTTTTAATAAAGTGTCAGTAGAAAACGTCGCGATGCATAAACACACACCGCAGTCTAAGACAAAAGGAGGTAGAAGGGAGATAACTTCTGATCTTTTCCGGAGATGTTTTCCTGAACCATAAATAGTAACCACAGATCATTGAACAGAACACTGTTCATTCCTAATTTTCTTTTGCGCTGCAATGAGGAACTAGAGGAGCAAAGCCTCCTTGGCTCACTTGTGAGATGGGTCAAGGTCATTCAAAAGAGTATGTTTGTAAAGCTATCACTGTCTATCCTGAAGTAAGGTGTCTCTTGTGTTCATAGTTCCTAAGAAAACGGCAAATGGCAATTTAACAGTTTTCCCAGGACAGCTTCTATGACCTTGACCTTGGGTCAAGGTCATTCAAATGAGATCTGTAAGTGAAGAGCTTATCAGTGACTATCATTATACCAAGTTTGATAGCTCTAGTTTTTGTAGTTTCTGTACAAATGGTAATGTAAAATTTCCCAACAGACAGCTGTAATGACCTTGACCTTGAGTCAAGGTCATTCAAATGGGTATGTCTGCATAGGTCTCATTGCTGTCTATCATTGTGCCTTGTTTGGTGCCTCTGCTGTTTGTTGTTTCCAAGAAAATGCTAATGTTAAAGTCTCCTCAAAAAAATCTTGAATGGCCTTGACCTTGACTCAAGGAAATTGAATACAAGTACTGTATGCCAGTACAGGTTTTGTCAATGTCTATCATCATGCAAAGTTTGATGCTTCTTCCAGTGAGACAGCTTTGATGACCTTGACATTCAGTCAAGGTCATTCAAAATGGTATTTCTTGAAAGGTCGTACTACTGTTCATCAGCAAGCCAAGTTTGGTGCTTCTGCTGTTTATTGTTTCTGAGAGAATGCCAATGTTAAGGTTTTCCGCAAAACTGCTTGTATGGCCATGACCTTGACTCAAAGTCACTTAATACAGGTACGTCAGTACATTTGTTGTCAATGTCTATCATCATGCAAAGTTTGATGTCTCTGGCTTTTATAGTTTCTGAGAAAATGCCAATATAAAATTTCAAAACAGACAACTTTAGTGACCTTGACCTTGGGTCAAGGTCAATCATTATGGGATGTTTTGAAAGGTCTTATAGCTGTCTATCAGCGTGCCGAGTTTGGTGCCTCTGCTGTTCATTGTTTCTGAGAGAATGCCAATGTTAAGGTTTTGGAAGGTTTTCCGCAAAACAGCTTGCTTGGCCTTGACCTTGACTCAAAGTCACTAAATACAGGTATGTCAGTAAAGGTGTTGTCATTGTCTATCATCATGCAAAGTTTGATGTCTCTGGCTTTACTAGATTATGAGAAAATACCAATGTAAAATTTCCAGACAAGTTTAGTGACCTTGACCTTGGGTCAAGGTCAACCATTATGGTATGTTTTGAAAGGTCTTATGGCTGTCTATCAGCAGGCCAGTTTTGGTGTCTCTGCTATTTGTAGATTCTGAGAAAATGCCAATGTTAAGGTTTACTGCGGACACACAGACTGACAGACAGACTGACAGACAGACACACAGACGACGGAGGGTTATTACATAGACTCACTTTGTTACACAAGTGAGCCAATAATACAGAGATAGAAATTGCGCATCAATTAAATAAGCTGAAGGCGATGTTTATGCCGATGCGATCAGTTTCCTTAATGTTATTCCTCTTCCAGTGTTCCCTCCGATTCGAAAATATACCTTTCTCCATATTTTTGAGGGTCTTTCTCTAAATTTTGAGGGTCCTTGGTCTTTAAAAAGTCTGAGCGTGAAACCCGTTTGTTGCTGTTGTTTACAAAAGTATTCAAGTAGGTATGTAAACGTATGTGAATTGCAGAGTGTCAGCCATAGCGAATCGGCAAGGCGAGGAACCCGCACGCTTACCAAACAGAGCATTATGATTGGACAAAAAGTGTCCCAGAGCGCCTAAGCCAATAAGATTCTGTGATCTGTCTGTTATGCACAATGGGTCAGCGGAAATGCGATACTACGAGTGTCCGCTGCTAGTTACAGATCGCTTTTTGTTCATCAAGTTTCTGGAAGAGTGTTGCAAAAATACTGTTTGTCACGGCGAGACGAAAGTCGTGCGTCCCCTATGACGCGTTGTTCTTAGATTTGTGCGTCAATTTCGGAGTTTTGTGCGTACAAATACGCACACGTGCGTAACCGTGAACACTGCCTCTAATTTAACTCTGAACTTTAGTCAAGGTTATTGATAAGGTACGTGAGTACAAAAGACTTTTATATTAATGTATGTGTGTGTGAGAGTACGTTTTATTTTCGAGTGTTTCAGATATAATTATGTTTGTGAGTGGTTTTATATTTTAAGAGATTGGGTGCTTTGGACTTATACGGATGTGTGTGTGTGTGTGTGTGTGTGTGTGTGTGTGTGTGTGTGTGTGTGTGTGTGTGTGTGTGTGTGCGAGATTAGATTTACTTGTGTGAGCGACTGAGGCTTTTGTTAGTGCAAATCTTATTTGTTATTTTTATGTCGGTTTAAAAAAAAAATTATGGTGACCTATAATTTCCCTTCTGGGATCAAAGGGCAAGGCAAGTCAAATGCAATGTCGGGTTTAGGGGATAGATAGTGGTGTCCTAGACGGCTGCAGCCCAAAAGATTTCAACACGAATACACCATTCAGCATTTATCACACCAAACGGCAGCCTAAATGCGATGCCATGGGGGCTGCCATGTTGATCCTAGCAGTGACGTCACTCCACCACTCAGCAGCAGGCGAGATTCTGACATTGTGTGTGCAGGTGTGCCTGCTACACGTTTTAGGCGTGCTATTTCTGGCTCGTATACACACTCGGCGGGGCAAGCGAGCCGTTCTTCAAGGTCTCCAACCGTTTCGCACACAACCTCCGTTTTTCCTTTGATTTGTTCAGATTCGGAAATTCAAAAAAGCTTTTGTGGCTTCCATCTGCATTCTCACACGTGCCCTGTTTGCTGAAACAACCAAACGCTTTGCACTGTGGCATCTCGAACACAAAATAATACTCTGGAACAACCCGCTCAAAGCGGGCACTGCTGACAGTGGTAGTGGAGTGACGTCACCGTCAACACCTTTCCTGTCTCATTCGCGAAAGAGTGCGGCAACATGGCGCAGCCCAGGAACCGAAAGCAGAGGGTGTTTTCGGCGCATTTTTGAGTAAATGGTACTTTGTTCACGAAAACGTTTGCTGTCTAACAGGTTAGGACCTCAATATCTGTCATTTAAACCCAATCGTGCTCTTGACTTGCTGTACCCTTTAATAAAGTAATTTGAATTTGAATATGGGTATACCTGCATCAAACAGACTGAGGCGGGGTTTCCCTGGTTGTTCTCGAAATCTTTTCAGTGCTGCCATCGTCGGATTAATCAAGTGCGTCTCCCATGCATGATCTCGTTGCAGAATTGGTGCATTTCCGTCTTTCGTTGGGTCCAGTGTGCACAGCACTGCCTTATTCCCGTATTCAGGGACTTTGAGAAAAGTGCAGAACTTGTCGTAGCTCCCGTTCGACTTGAAGACTAAGTCCACAGGCATCTTTGGTTGCTCAGATACCTTCACCGCGGGTGAATCTCTTCCCGCTGGATCTCTCTCCGCTTGAAAGAAACGAGCTGCCGACAACGGTCGTTGTAGGAAATTTGGCGACTGACGGAAAAAGATGTAACCGAAGACGATTGAAGTCACAACCAAACATATCAGAAAATTGGTTATGAACAGCTTCCTGACGGTCGCCATTTCCCAGGACTCCTACACCGGAGATTGGGGGTATCTGTAGAAAGAGCAATGTTGTTGTGACGAACTCATTATGACGTAAAACGTCAGACAATGTTAAAACATTACGCCACAAGAGTTCGTCACTATTTTGAGAGCGTTGAAAAACATCGTTTTTCGGAAACTTCGCCATCTCGTGTCTGTCGGACTGTGGGCGAAGTTACTCACTGACGCCATGGAGCGGTGGCAAGGGGCTGGTGTTGGAGATAAGAAGTTGAGAGGTGGAGTCCCTGTAACTGTGAGTGGAGAGTGTGCCAGACTGGTGGTGGAGGCCGACTATGCTAGAGCGACGTTCTCCCAAAGCAATAGCAAAAGGGACTTTGTGAACGACGACTGTCCCGTGGGACGTGCCATTCAGGAGATTCGGAACGGCTTCCGTTATTGACTTTGCAGTCGAGGCTGGCAATTCAAATGTGCTTATTTACCGAAGCTGTTACTTGTACACTCCTGGCAACTGTGGTGATGGTTTGATGCCAGACATCTACATGGACATTCTCTTCGTCGATTTCAGTTATTTTATCATGTTTCATGTTGTCTGTCAATTGTGTTTTGAGTTTAAATAATCATATTTCAGGTTGTCTGTCAACTGTGTTTTTAAGTTGTTTCTCTATAGAGAAACAACTTTATGAGACGGGGCAGATTTTGCTACGCGCAGCAGCAAGTTTCAGTGATACAAAACAAGACTGTGACGTTTCTTCACACAATACTTACTTTCACGCACAAAGTGACGTAACGAAATCTGCGTCATAGACACCTTACATGCACACTATGCTGCTGCGTTCTTTTTGGCGGGAGTTGTGAGACGTGTGTGTGTCTGTGTGTGTGTGTGTGTGTGTGTGGACGGATGTAATGATGGCTATCTCCTAAACCACCTCGTTGGAGGCCTTTTTACTTTGAGATAAAATGGGAATTCACCTTCTCCAGACCTACCTTTCACGATTTTTAGCCTACTGCATTTTCAGAAGAGTTATCGCCGATTTTAAAAAATCGGTCATGTTACGAATTTTTTCGAAAGAAATGTTCAAATGGCTTCATTTTCTGAAATTGGGAAGATCATCCCATTATACTGCCTGTTTTCGTAGCACAGCTCTGTAGCTCTGACAGGTTTTGTGTAAGAAAAATATTTCCGAGGTAAGGGTGGTTTGCATATAAGGCCAAATATCTATGAAAAGACTCCTTCAAATTACTCATCATTCCGGTATTTTTGTCACTTGCGCCAACTGCACATATGACATGAACTACTGCACTATTATAGCTTTAGTATTAAGAATAGCAGAGCTTTTAGATAAACACATTTTTCACGTTTCTGCGAGAAGCGCCGGTCAAAAAAGTCAAGGTGGGTGTTTGGGGGTTTAACGTCCTTTTCCACCACATAGGGTGATATCAAAGACGGAGCAACGATGAAAAAGGCAGCACAAATATTTGGCCCCAGCCGGGATCGAACTCACGACCTGAGCATTAGAAGTCCAACGCTCTACCATTCGACCACCCCGGCTCCCCGTGCAAGCGACGCATTCACTTCGTTACAGTTGTAAACAAATCGCGTTGAATGTATACTTACCATTGTGGGAAAAGTACAAAAAGAAAAGGGTGGGGTGGGTGGGTGTTTGGGAGTTTAACGTCCTTTTCCACCACGTATGGGTGATATCAAAGACGGGGCAACGAGAAAAAGACCAGCACAAATATATGGCCCCAGCCGGGATTCGAACTCACGACCTGAGCATCGGGAGTCCAACACTTTACCATTCGGATATCCCGACTCCACACAAAGAGAGAGAGGGTGGGTGGGTGTTTGGGGGTTTAACGTCCTTTTCCACCACATAGGGTGATATCAAAGACGGGGCAACGATGAAAAAGCCAGCACAAATTTGAAATATTTGGCCCCAGCCGGGATCGAACTCACGACCCGAGCATTAGAAGTCCAACGCTCTACCATTCGACCACCCCGGCTCCTACAAAGAGAGAGAGAGAGAGAGAGAGAGAGAGAGAGAGAGAGAGAACGAACGAACGAACGAACGAACGAAACTTTTTTTTTACAAGGATAAAAGATTAGGTGCACAGACCTGTCTTACATCTTGTCCTTGCTAGGCTACAACTAAGTAAGTTAAACTAAGTAAAGCGCGTGCACCCACACCCACACTCACACCCACACACACACACACACGCACGCGAGATACATCAAAAGAAAGAAATGGGGGGGGGGGGGCAGATGAGAAAACAATTTTGCGATTTAGTACATCAAATAAAAAAAGTATTTACATAAAGAAAGTCAATAAGGTGAAAATAAAACAAAGAACCGAAGAATGTGGCAAGTGAGAGATTCAGATAAACCCTGACGGGATGTGTGTTGCCACAGTGTAGAAACACAACAGTAACAACAATAACAAAAACAGGGAAAAGGTAATGCCAATAAGAACTGATATTTCTCGCTGATTTTAAACATACAAAATAATAAAAAGTACCGGCCCCCGTAGTGTAGTGGTTAGCACTTCGGATCATGGACCGGGAGAACCGGGTTCGAATCCCAGCCGAGGCAAGCGGGATTTTTCCTACCTAGGTCGGCTCCTACCCAGATCGGGTGTGCTATGGGCCCAATGGGGAGGCTGTTGCCACACAGCCGAGCTTCACCCACTTCACGGGTGCGACTTTGGGGGTGCTTCCCTTTGTATGACACGTCTTATGATGTGGATGATTACACGGCCGGCACCGCAGATGCCGTAGTTCCCGGGCCTGGTTAATGCCGGGATATTTATGACAGGAAGCGTGGAATGCGGTTCTGTCCCGCAGTCCCAAACCACACGGACCTCCATAGCATCATCTTACTATCATCCTCATCTCCATCATCATGCATAATAAAAATTGTCCCAGCTTCCGAGTCCTCCGTGGGTTCCACCCATTACCTGGGAGGAACACCACTGGAGCTGGCAAAGAGTTGGGGCAGCAAAAAAATAAAAATAAAAAAATAAATAAAATAAATTAATTAAAAAAAAATAATAAAAAGTGCGATCAGGACCATTACGAGCTGTTCACAAGATGTTTAAGTAGTCTGGCCTTGAAAGATGCAACCGAGGGTGCTGATGTGATATGTTTTGGAAGGGCATTCCAAGTGTGTGCCCCTGAGTAAGACAGGGTTTAAAAAAAAAAAATCTACTATCTACGCGGGGCTTCGGCACCATGTAATCGTTTCTCAGTGTTCGGTACGGCACTTGAGAGTGTGTGAATAAATTAGCGAGATAAGAGGTTTTTTTTTTTTTTTTGACAATTTTATTTTTTGCATCAGCATCAATTTGTTGAGTATGAGTTGATTCCGTAAGGGCAGGATGCCTAATAAGTTGAATTTGTCATCGGTGCTGAGTGAGCACAGACTTTTGTCTATGATCAGTTTAATTGCTCGTCTGTGAAGCGAATTTATCCTGCCTTTTAAAGTTTGCCGAGAGAGAGAGAGAGAGAGAGAGAGAGAGAGAGAGAGTGTGTCGGTCACGGAAAACAGGGCTTAAAATCTTCCATCTTTTGGCGGATTTCCAGCTTTGGCTAAAAGTTTTCCTCCTCCAAAAACTTTGTGTTCCCTCCTCTGAAGCACTAAAAATCACACCCAAACTCACCAAACTGCATAGAGTTTAGTCTTATTCTAAAAATTGTCCTTTAAAAAAGTGTTTCCTCCTAGGAAGCACTTACATCATGTAAAAAATTGCACAAATTTTATTCTAATTAAAAAAAAAATTCTGGGGGAGCATGCCCCTGGACACCCCTAGCATGACAGCAGACGCCTACTCATTTCGTCACTAAATGCTACACACTTCCCTCCTTTTGGATCATGGACCATTTTAAAGATGTAAGCTCCCAACAAAAAGCTTTCCGAAGTGTGAAACAATTTTACAGAGTCGACCGTGCAAGCACAGTCCACTCTGTCACAGTTGCAGAGTTCACACAATGTCCAGAAACAGCGACCAAAACCTTGCCGAAAAGCTGCCCCCACTTCCTGTCGGGGTCCGTCCACGCTACTGTGCACATCTCCGTGCAGTGGTCATCCGTCCGTACAGTGGTCATCACAGCCGGTGGCCGAGTCAGTACTGTTCGCAGTGACCTCCATACAAGTCGTGTCACTTTTGAATTTGGTCAGAATCGTTCGTATGCAGTGCTGTCGCCGTCAGAATGGCGCAACAAATGTTGACGGTAATTTTTTTTGGGAAATTTGCCGAGATGTGTGAAAAATGGAGCACGCAGGCACTCAAATTTGCCAAGCGCGTTTTATCGGCAACAACATTTCCAAATTGCGGTTTTACGTTTGGTTCTGCAAGCTCCAGTTGAAATGTTTACGCCAGAAACAAAACTGCTTTCAAATGCGTGTACTTGTTGGTAGGCAGTAGCATAGGTTGCGCCATGTCACCAGTCAACATCGCTCAGTCCCCTAAACAGACGTATCCGCGGCGTGGTCACATGATGAGCCGGGTTGCACGGGGATGTGCAAGGTAGCGTGGACGGGCCCCGACAGGAAGTGGGGGGCAGTTTTTAGGCTCGATTTTGTCGCTGTTTCTGGACACTGTGTGAACTCTGCAACTGTGACAGAGTTGACTGTGCTTGCACGGTCGACTCAGTAAATTTTTTTTCACACTTCGGAAAGCATTTTGTTGGGAGCTTAGATCTTTAAACCCTGGGAAAACGATGGGTGTGTGTTTTGGAGTTTAACTTCCTGTTCCACAAAGTATGGGTAATATCAAAGACGGGGCAACGAACAACAACAACAACAATAATAAATAAATAAATAAATAAATAAATAAATACATAAAATAAAGGATGTTTCTAATGTGTGAAAATTGTGTGTCGTCATAAAAGCGTGACAGCGAAAATGACGGAATTTTAACCACAACACTCACATAATTATTAATTGTGAAGTAGTAAGAGCAAGCTACTTTCGACCTTTACTACAAAAATATGTTTAGGTGTGCGTCATCTACGATATGTCCTCTCGCTCATTACATGTCCTCTCGATTTTTCTCTTGCCGCATATATTAGAAGAATTATCGCCCATTTAAAGTAATCGGTCATCTTACGTCTTCGGACGAAAACGTTGTTCAAATGCCTTCATTTTCTAGACTTTGGAAGTTCATCCAGTTATACTGTAGCTCTAACAGATTTTGTGTAGAAAAACATATATCTGAGGTAGGAGTGGTTTGCATATAATGCCGACTATCTATGAAAAGACTGCTTCAAATTACTCTCATCCCGGCGTTTTTAAGTTGTTTCTCTATAGAGAAACAACTTCATGGAATGGGGCAGACTTTTGTCAGTGCCCGCAGCCGCAAGCTTCAGTTAAAAAAAAAAAAAAACAACTAAAAAAGCTGTGACTTTTCTCCAGACAATAAAGAAACAGAAACGTTCGTCGGCCGGTCTTCGCCGTCGGCGTATGACGCCACGCACGCGCGCCCGTACCCACGCCGACGCGGGATGCGTTTGGAACATAGCAATCGTTCGGTGTTCGTCCAGTTCGCGCGCAGAATGCTCTCCCCTTTTCCCCCCGATTGATGTCCCTTCGCAGATTTGGCGCATGGCGGACTTGTCCAATGGCATCAAAAGTAGGGATGTGCCGATTCGAAATGGTCGAATCGATTTTCGAATCCCGATTTTTTGACCGAACTAGTTTTAAAACTGCGAATCGGCTGGATTGCCAAGGGAGACAACAAGTCGGAACCAGATAACCTTTGAGTAGTGATACAATGTTTCCCTTTCATTGCCGGATTGCAAATTACACGTATTACTAACATTTATTTAGCATAGTCCCCGGACAGCACGCACTGTCGGCCCGCTGTCGGGCCGACAGTGCGTGCTGTCCGGGACCTTACTAGATTCATTCCGTGCACTGTTCTCTTTAAGGTTAAAAAGCATTGAAATTAATATAAATCAGTTATATCGAAGAATGGCTTTTGTGCATACTTTACAAAATAATGAAAATTCTCTCTCTCTCTCCCTCTCTCAAGAGAACAGGGGACACCCGATGCACTTTTTTTTATTGGACCCACACTGGACAATCTCTACTTTAATGGAAGCGGGACCCTAAGAGACTAGACTGTCAGCCTTTTCTTACTGAAAATTAAAAAAAAAAAAAACTGAATATTTAGCCACACTGGACCTGTGTGGATATGCCCTTGTTCAGTAAAATCAAACACACTAGAAAATCTCTACTCTAGTGCCTC
Organism: Batillaria attramentaria; assembly: GCA_018292915.2. Lineage (NCBI taxonomy): Eukaryota > Metazoa > Mollusca > Gastropoda > Batillariidae > Batillaria > Batillaria attramentaria. The sequence goes on along the minus strand of JACVVK020000329.1, from coordinate 15,247 downwards.
AAAGGCTAAAATCAAACAAAGTCTAAGGAGGGAGATTTGTCGTGGTTCCACAAGTCTTTACCACAGTCTTGCAGTGTCGGCACACTGCCTCCCCTGCTACAACCTTCCCTTCCACTTCTTTAACCAGAAAATGCCCCCAAACCGTTGCTTTTCCTTTTTCATTCGCTATCAGCCGTTGCCGTGTTTCCATTTTGACGCGTCGTCTCGCTCGTCTGCTCGAAATTCTGTTTGCCGACCAGAGTAACGTCCCTTTTCTCCGCTTCGGCAATTTCCGGAAAGGACCGAGAGTTGCCGAGTGAATCGTAGCGAATCGCGATTCAAGAGTCGAATCGATTTATCGGCGATTCAAAAGTCCGAACCGATTTTAAGCAATAAATCGATTTTTTGGCACATCCCTAATAAAAAGCACAGATCTCCTAGATCTAGGGACCGCTGTCAGCTTTACTTACTTCCCCTACTTTCAAATTGACCTGATTAACTGTGGGGAAAAAGTCAAGTAAGCTTGCATTCCTGCTCGTAGTTAACACCTCGTAGTTAACATACATCCGAAAAATGGAACTCCTTGAACTGTCATGCTACGAGTAATCTGCATGCATCATGATCAGCATGTACTGTGTGGTGTGTAGTACATAGAACCAACTTGAGACGTATACTATTCGCTTCATAACTTGAACACATGCACTTCGACAGTGCTAAAAAAATAAGTACAAAACCAGAGGACACACTTGAAGAAAGCACTTAACACTTGTTACTTTCAATAAGTACACGTAAAATCGCCTTCGTCGTTAACGTTTGCAAGTTGCACTACTGACTAGGATGTGAACAACACAGCGAGATGGCTCCAAATGGTAGGTCTCTTTGGAGACTGATTGCTCTTAATCCACGGCTTATCATTTCTCATAAATGTGCAAGACAACAGTGAATATGTTTAAAAATCATCAAATAATATTGTCATTGTACTTACCGCAGTAGCACGGGCAGAAAAAGGGGCCGAAGGTGCGTTCGGAAAAAGCGCACTTTCAGTTCACGACGAAGATCAGAACCTTCGTCCGTGTCAAAGTTCAAGCGCATGCGCGCTCGCGGCAATGCTAAAAATAAAGGGGAATCCCGAAGGCGAAGATCGGCCGACGAACGTGTCTATGTTTCCCTAATACACATACTTTCACGCACACAGTGACGTAACGAAATCTGCGTCATAGACAGCGTATATGACACTATGCTGCTCAGTGCTGCCTTATTTTTGGCGGGAGTTGACAGACGTGTATGTGTGTGTGTCTGTGTGTGTGTGTGTGTGTGTGTGTGTGTGTGTGTGTGGTGATGGTGGTGGTTGTGTGTGTGTGTGTGTGTGTGTGTGTGTGTGTGTGTGTGTGTGTGTGTGTACGGATGGGCAGTCATATTCTCCAGACATACCTTTCACGATTTTTCTCTTGCCGCATTGATTAGAAGAGTTATCGCCCATTTAATATAATCGGTCATGTTATGCTTTCGGACGAAAACCTTGTTTGTCTTCATTTTCTAGAATTTGGAAGTTCATCCAATTATACGGAATATGTTCATAGCACGGCTCTGTAGCTCTGGCAGATTTTGTCTACAATAGCAACAGGGAAATCACAAGACATGAACAAGCATCCTGTGTCGGACGACGTAAGTGAAGCTGATGTTTACAATGTCAAATGTTTAGTTCACGGAACTGACGTCATCTCTCTCTCCCTCTAGCGTAAGATTCTAGATCCGCCATAGCTATCTAGGATCTAGTGTGTTTGGTGGGTTTTTACAGACTTGAAGAAAGAGCTAGAGAGGCAAAAGCCTCCATGGCTCCCTTGTGACACAGGTCAAGGTCATTCACAAGAGTGTTTATAAAGCTCTTATCACTATCCATTATCATGCCAAGTAAAGTGTCTCTGGCGCTCTGAGTTCATGGCATTATTACAGTTTTCCCCGAAACAGTTTGTATGGCATTGACTTTTGGTCATGGTCATTCAAATGAGATCTCATCAATGTCTATCATTATGCCAAGTTTGATGCCTCTAGTATTTGTAGTTCCTCCGAAAACAGTAATGTTAAAATTCACAACAGACAGCTCTAATGACCTTGACCTTCAGTCAAGGTCATTCAGAAAGGTAGGTCTCATTGCTGTCTATCATCGTGCCTCGTTTGGTGCCTCTACTGTTAGTTGTTTTGGAGAAAATGCCAAAGTTAAAGTTTCCCAAAATCGCTTGCATGACCTTGACCTTGACTAAAAGTCACTGAACACAGGTATGTCTGTAAAGGTACTGCTAATGTCAATCATCGCACATATAGTTTGATGCTTCTGATTCTTCTGGATTCTGAGAAAATGCAAATGTAAATTTTCCCCAGTCTGTTTTAATGACCTTGACCTTGAGTCAAGGTCATTTAAGGTGGTATGTGTGCATAGGTCTTATCACTGTCTATCAGCACGCCAGGTTTGGCGCCTCTGCTGTTTGTTGTTTCTGAGAAAATGCCAATGTTAAGGTTTCACAAAAATAGCTTGTACGGCCTTGACCTTGACACAAGGCCACTGACTACATGTATATCTGTAAAGTTCTTAGCAACATCTATCATGATGCAAAGTTTAAAACCTCTGGTGTTTGTAGATTACGTAAAAATGCCAATGTAAAATTTTCAAACAGAGAGCTTTAGTGACCTTGACCTTGAGTCAAGGTCATTCAAAATGACATGTTTTGAAAGGTCTTGTGGTTATCTATCAACATGCCTAGTTTGGTGCCTCTGCTGTTTGTAGATTCTGAGAAAACGACAATGTTAAAGTTTTCTGGACACAGACAGACAGACAGACAGACGACGGAGGGTTAATACAGAGACTCCCATTGTTACACAAGGGAGCCAAAAAGCAAACAAACAAACAAACAAAACAACAACAAAAACCAAAAACACCGGCAACAAGTACAACAAATTAGCATGAAATTTCGAGAAAACCCTTTCTGAGATGTGGCCATTCCTCCTCGTTAAAAAAAAAAAAAAAAAAAAAAAAATGCTGTGTGTAGCTGGACGCACTGTGCGATCAGGGCTCCCCACCGCGCTTATTATGCCTCAGGGTTGCACATTTTTCACAGTTTCTATAGGACAAAGTGTCCTGGAAACAGCAAAGTGATAGGACACAGTGTCCTGGCCACTTAGTGGCAATAAAAATTTTTATAAGACAAATGTCCGCTTGAGGTGGGAAAAATAGGACATTTGAAATTTTTATAGGTCAATGTCCTGGGACCGACTGAAATGTGCAACCCTGATGCCTTCTGACTCTGCCTCGCGTCAAACTAGCGTAGCGGATCTATATTAAGAGCCCCTCTTGCAAGTGAAAGATTTGGTGTGAATGCTACTTAGTAAGTAATCAGTAAACAAATACATTGTACCTACCGCAAAGATAACCGGTCGCCACGAACCCACGCCATCGACGTCAAGCCACGTGATCGAAGTTTGTTGCAAGTGATAGGGACGACACGAGAAGACAAAACAAATAGGTATACGTGCATACATGAGGTGGTCAAAACGAGCCTGCTTTCAGAAAAGATGCTTGGTGAAAAAAAGTCGGTGAGACATCAAACAAACCCCAAACCCAAACCGAGTTTCACTGCTAGCTATCAATTTAGATTTAAGCCTACTTGCAAGGCCATGACAATAATATGATTATGCAAATCAGTTGTAGATGTCAGAAGTGCAGCCACGTTGCTAGGATCCCGTGAATGCGCGGTATACTTATTCATTGTGTTACAATTGTGTGTGTGTGTGTGTGTGTGTGTGTGTGTGTGTGTGTGCGCGCGCGCCACCGCGTGTTACCAGCGTCACTGAGTTGCTCTTATTACGTCAGTAAGATGATAAGCGCGATTCCCTACGTCATACTTACCTCATTTCCCTGACGTGGTCTCGAAATTTGGCGGGAGAAAAATACCATTATGACCAGATACCTTAGATTGTGGATCCACGGTCTTTGTTACAACACTGGGGAAAGCAACACTAATTTTTTTTTTTAAACTATTTTAGGAGTCGCTTCACCTAATTGTGACTATGAGCCAAAAATTTAATGTCGTATTTATACTAACCATACTTGACAGCTAATACAGTTCTTCTTTTGAAACCTTCGAATGTTTAATGAGTTCAAGTGTGTGTGTGTGTGTGTGTGTGTGTGTGTGTGCAAGATTGAATGAAGAGATGCTGTAGACATTTTGGTTATGAGAAGTTATAAAGTGGGGTTTTTTTTTGGTTTTTTTTTTTTTTTTTTGTTGACTTCGTAAATTGCCTTGGGAAACGGAGACGCCATAAACTACAAGTGTGCACTTTGGAGTTACGAGAATAGGTCGCCATCACTGATTACTGTGTCATTGTGCGTCATCGGTCGACGTCAACCCAAATGATCGACGTTAGTTGAAAGGGATAGGATCTAACCAAAGACCTTATGTTAGTAAATAGATCTAGTGCAAAATAGAGGTGGAGCTCGCACTGGTGCCATAAAAACAAACAAACAAACAAACAAACAAACAAACAACAAAATAAAAATTTATTCTGTACAAACAACGCCGAGAAACCGATAAATGTGCAAATTATGATATTATGGTGCACAGCGACCAACGCAAGCAAGGGATTGGATCTCACTTTGTAAGTAGATCTACACCAAAGTAGAAGTGGAACTCGCACTGGTGATATAAAAACAAACAAACATCAAAATAAAAAAAATATTCTGTGCAAACAACGCTTTATTGAAACAAGAAACCGATAAATCTGCAAATTATGGTACACAGCGACCAACGCAAGCAAGGGATTGGATCTACTGTGGTAAATAGATCTAGAACAAAATAGAGGTGGAACTCGCACTGGTGATAAAAATTAACAAACAAACAAAGAAACCAACAACAAAAGGGGCAAGCTCCCCCAGATTTTTTTTAAAAGACTAAAATCTGTGCAGTTTGGTGGATCTTGGCATGATTTTACATGCTTCAGAGGAGGAAAAAAAAAACCCTTTTTGGAGGAACAGTTTTAGAATTAGACTAAACTCTGAGCAGTTTGGTACATTTTGCGATGATATTCGCGCTTCTGAGGAGGAAACACTTTTTTTTTTTCGGAGGAGAAAACTTTCTAGCCAAAGACGGAAATCCGCCAAAAATGTGGAAGATCTTAAGCCGTGAGTACGGACAGCCTTAATTCGCACAGCTAGAGTGTTATTCTGGTAAAGCTAATTGGGTTTCTGCCAGTAAACATCATGCGGCCACGACATACTGTCGTCTGCAGGAAGAGGCTTTTGGTCAGTGGGCTGGCGGTACGCTTGGAAGCCCTGGGTGGTAAGAAATTTGAGGATGAACCGCCTGTCATCTTCCCTCCTCTTGACCCACTCCCACTCCATAAATATACAGACGACTTCAATTTCGCCAAAGAACCTGCACAGAGAAGAAAATACAGGTGCCGTAGTTCCCGGGTCTGGCTAACGCTGGGATATTTATGACAGGAAGCGTGGAATGCCGCCCTGTCCCGCGGTCCCAAACCACACGGACCCCCATACCATCATCTTACAATCATCCTGATCACCACCATCATGCATAATAAAAATTGCCCCAGCTTTCGACCCCTCCGTGGATTCCACCCATTACAACGAGTAATGGGACACACACACACACACACACACACACACACACACACACACACACACACAAATAAAAATGTAAACCTGAACTCACTTGCTCGCCCCACGGAGGGCACGTCCCTCTGAACGCTCGATGTCCATTTTCAGGAACACACGTTCCGTACGCACCAGCGGGATGAGGTCGTCCATCGTCACAGCGTAGACGACGCGATCCGTGGGTGGCTTGCCATTGGCCTTCGGGTCATACCAATCCGCCAGATGTGAGGTATCTTGGGGGATAAACACCTTTCTGTGGTCGCTGCTCAGGGCGTTGCGCACCAGCGTCACCTTTGAGGTCAGTTTGTTCTTTCGGAGAGAAGTGGCGACGAGCTCGAGGTACTTTTTCACGGTGTCTATCGCCAGAACTTCATATCCGAGATAGGCGGCGGTGATGGTGAAGACTCCTTGGTTGCAACCTGTTTGAACATTTCAGCACAAATGACAATACCCGATACTCTGGCTTTTCGTTTTTATGACGGCTTATTGCCTGCCCGCTTGTCCTCATTATTTACCACCTACCAGCCATCCAGGTCTCTTCGTTCTAGATCCTGCCTATTTGTCCTCTTTATTAACTGCCTACCAAGCATCCAGGTCTCTTCGCTCTGGCTACTGCCTATTAATTTTGTTCTCATTATTAACCACCTACCAACCATCCAGTCCTCTTCGCTCTAGCTCCGAACGCCTTCTTATTAACCACCTACCAACCATCCAGTCCTCTTCGCTCTAGCTCCGAACGCCTTCTTATTAACCACCTACCAACCATCCAGTCCTCTTCGCTCTAGCTCCGAACGCCTTCTTATTTACCACCTACCAACCGTCCAGTCCTCTTCACTCTAGCTCCGAACGCCTTCTTATTTACCACCTACCAACCGTCCAGTCCTCTTCGCTCTAGCTCCGAACGCCTTCTTATTAACCACCTACCAACCATCCAGTCCTCTTCGCTCTAGCTCCGAACGCCTTCTTATTTACCACCTACCAACCATCCAGTCCTCTTCGCTCTAGCTCCGAACGCCTTCTTATTTACCACCTACCAACCGTCCAGTCCTCTTCGCTCTAGCTCCGAACGCCTTCTTATTTACCACCTACCAACCGTCCAGTCCTCTTCGCTCTAGCTCCGAACGCCTTCTTATTAACCACCTACCAACCATCCAGTCCTCTTCGCTCTAGCTCCGAACGCCTTCTTATTTACCACCTACCAACCATCCAGTCCTCTTCGCTCTAGCTCCGAACGCCTTCTTATTTACCACCTACCAACCGTCCAGTCCTCTTCGCTCTAGCTCCGAACGCCTTCTTATTAACCACCTATCAACTAACCAGTCCTCTTCGCTCTATCTCTGTGTGTGTGTGTGTGTGTGTGTGTGTGTGTGTGTGTGTGTGTGTGTGTGTGTGTTGTGCCAGTAGGCGTTGTGTACTTTTGATTTATTAGCTTATTAGATTGACTTGTAATTGTGAAACGCCGAGAGCCCAACGTGCGGGGACTGTGCGCTAGACAAGAATATTCTTCTTCTTCTTGTTATTATAGATTTGTAGGGGGAAGACTAGTCCAACCCTCTCTCTCTCTCCAGACTCCCCTCTATCATCACGCCAAATTTGGTGCTTCCAGTTGTAGTGTTTGTAGGCCCCGAAAAGATTTGTTTGTCACAGACAGACGGACGACAGAAGACGGAGTGCTACAACATAGACTCACTTTGTTTACACACGTTAAAAACAACAGGACAAGACATCAGTGTTCCCTGTGATTCGAAAATACAAGGGTCCTTGGGACCCTTGTTACGTCGATAACTGCAGACTGTCGCTAACTGCAGAAAGTTAAAGGCGCACGTGGGAAATAAGGAGCACTCCCCGCACTCCTCATCTCGTTATACACATTCCGGCGGGACCGCTGTCGTCTGCTGCAATGCCTTTGCCCCCTTTGCCCCAGCGATCTTACATACCCTTTTATTATACTGAACAAGGTTTTTGTGGGATTAGCAGCTGCAGCGAAAACAGTAGAAATCGCTGTGATTTCCCTGTGAAATCTGCAGATTTCCTCTGCCGCAAATCACGCGCCTGTACCCCGCGCGCACTCGAGGTCAAGGTCAGCACCGCATTAGTTCGGGAGTTCTCATTAAAATATCACGGAACGCAAATTATTAAACTACGTTATGTTTGCTGCTTTTATTGATAAACAAATCCTTAGGTGGGGGCGTGTTAACATTATCATTGTGATTTAATTACCAAATTAGTGATGTATCCCAGTTATCATCATTTTCTGCGATCTGTCTGCAGTTAGCGACAGTCTGCAGTTAGCGACGTCACAGACCCTCTCTCCATATTTTTGACGGCCCTTTTATAAATTTAGAGGGTGCATACATGCACAAAGGCTCAGCGGAAATGCGATCCTGCAAATGTCCGGTGGTAGTTACAAATCGCTTTTTGTTCATCGGGTTTCCGGGACAGAGTTGGAAAAAACACTGTTTGTCACGGCGAGACCAAAAACGTGCGTCCCCTGTGACACGCTGTTCTCAAATTCTGTGCGTCAGTTTAAGAGTTTTGTGCGTACAAATACGAGCACCTGTGCGTAATCGGGAACACAGGACGCAACACAACAAGAAATAACAACAGCAACAAAAATGAACACTGCTGCTGCTGCTGCTGCTGATGATGATGATAATAACGATCTGATGATGATTGTGAAAGAGTTTCAGACATACCTGCGTCGAACAGACTGACGCGGCCTCTCAGGGGGTCTCTGTCAAACTTTGCCATTACTTTCATAGCGGTGTCAACCTTGTCGCCCTCCCAGTTGTGGTCTCTCTGTATTGCTGCCGCCATGCTGCATTCGCTTGGGCTCCGTGTGCAGATAATGGGGCCGTGCCTCTTGCCCATGATCATAAGGTCAGTACAGTGTTCATCTCGGCTCACGGTAGTCTGGAATACTTCCACAGGCGGTTTAATCCCCGGTGAATCTGTCTCTGGTTGCTGATCTACCGCGGGGGAATTTCCCGCTGAATCCTTCGTTTGTTGTTGGACTATATTCACCGTTGATGAAACTCTCGGTTCATTTGGCTCCCGGCGGACGGCACTGAACGCGGATGAATATGAATCTTTCTTAATGTGTCCAGCCGAGAAGGGAAATTGTCGCAGGAAGTAGAAAGCAGTGATAATCGAAGCTCCGACCAGACAGACCAGAAGAAGTACAAACACCTGCTCTGGAAATCGGACTGACGCCATTGCCGGGTACTTGTGTACTGTAGACTGTTTGTGGATAACTGTTGAAAAGGAGACTTGATGGTATAAGCCTTGTGGAGTGTATTTTCGGACGTGTTAAGGATTCACTACTGCTTGCAAAGAAACAAACCTAAATCAATTCACAAAAATTCCTGAAAATAAACACCATTTCTTTTGTTTTTCCACATGTATGCGACGCTGATGTGCTATACTGTTTGCAAAGGAACAAATCAAAATCAACTGACAAAAATTCCTGAAAATAAACAACATCCTTTGTTTTTCTGCATGTATGCGATGTCGATTCATCACGCTATATATTATCGGCTGCAGCGACGGTCAGAACCGTGGAAACAATGATTTTGTTCCTCTCTCTCTATTTTCGGTCATATCTCATTTTCGCGCCGATGAAGCATTTAGCAGGTTTCTTAACCAGAACTCAAAATCAAATGAAAGCAAATTTCGTTGTGGGTCGTTTTCTGCGGGTGTACACATCCCACACTTCAGAGACAAAGAGACACCTGTGGGATGATCGTTCTGTAGTCCTGAAGAAGAAAAACATCTCAGGGAGATTCTCCCGAAGTGTGTTTTTAGAAGGAAAGATGCGCGGACGTCTTAAACAGGTGCATGGATGTCAAACAAACTTAACGCATTGGTTATCTGTGTGCTCTGAGCGAAAAAAAAAAAAAATAACATCTGTTAATGCAAACGACGCAGATATACTGGTGTCATTGAATTATAGCAGTTTCAAACGGATATCGAATGACGTCGGCACAAAATGGTAACTCCCAGCGGCCTGATTTTGATCACCTGTATAGGCTATTTCGAGGTGAAACGTTTTATTTTTAAGACCCCCGCTTCAAGTGCTAATCAGTCAAATTCAAGCCAGTTCACTGTAGCATTTGGAGCAAAAGCCAGTTGTTCCGAATTCCATACTTTTAAAATCCCCCCTCCCCCCACCCTCCCACGTTCCGAAAATACATGCCATCTCTTGAGTGCTTCACTTCAGTAATCACCTGCACTTTTTTTTTCAATAAATGTATCTTTCTTTTTAAAACCTCTCTCTAAACGTGAACAATCAGTTAGGGTGGAGCCGTGAGCTACACCAAGTCTCCACCTTCATCATCGTCATCATACGAAAATAGGTTCCGAATCCGTGGCGATAGAAACTATACTTGGATTTTGAAATATTCACGAATAATCTCTTGGCTCTAATCCAGGCTAGATTTCAGCTTTGACAGCGCTTGTACTTTGAATGGATCACCTGGATTTATTGGTTAGGAAATTCTCCCCAAAACAACTTTTTTTTTTCTTTTTTTTTTTAAGTGGCCTGCCGTTTCTGGAAATGAAACCGTTACAACGTGCTTCTGAGGTCTAGCCAGCGCCGTGGCAAAACCTCAACTTAGAAAACTCAGTCAGTAATGCGGGACCCTGTTTTACCAGATACGGCTGAAAAAAAAAAAAAAAAAATGGAGAAGAAAATCAGTTGATTTGTTTATGGAAAGAAGACATCGACTTTACTCAGTAACCCCAGTAACCCCATCCAGAGATATATATGTGTATAAAAAAAATTAATAAAAAGTAATATAAGAATTTAAACTAACAAACCAACCAACAAGTAAGAAGAAGAACACTTATAGTGGTGTGATGAATTTTATTATATATTTTTTGTGTGTGTTTTTCATATGAAGATGAAGATGAGAATGAGTATGAAAAGTGAGGTGAAGTAATGGTTGATCTTTAGTGTATATCATTGTGAGTTTGTTGTCTGGTGTGGTGTATGTGGGTGTTGTGTATGGTTGTTGTGGTTTTGTTGTAGTGTTTTTGAAGTGTGATGAGAATGTTGTGGGTGCAGGTGCAGATGTGAATGTGAATAATTTGTGTGTATGTGTAGATAAGGGTGGTGTAGATGTGGTTGTGGAAGGTATTGGTATGGGTGTATGGTTAATAGTGCTGCAGGTGTACTAAAATGCAATTGTAGTGTGTATCAGTATGCATGTGTGTTGATTAGTGTTTGTCAGTGTGAGCATGTGTTGCTTTGCTAGGTGTTTGTAAAAGTGGTTGGCGAGGGCGTCTGTATGGGTGTGTGTCTGGGTTTGGAGGCAGAGTTTTTTTTTGAGTGTGGTGGGGGTAGGAGTGGTCTGTGTGTTGTGGTATGTGTGGGTGTAAGGTGTTCGGAGTATGATGAGTATTTTGTGGGTGCAGACGCTGATGAGGGTTTGAATGATGTGTGTGTGTGTGTGTGTGTAGATGCAGATGTGGAGAATGTTGCAGGCAGGAGTTTAGATGAGTTTGTTTCACGTGTATGTGTGGATGAGGGTGGTGGTGCGGTTGGAAGAGGTGTGGATGTGGAGGTGTGTGGGCGTGGTGTATGTGGTGTGTGTGGTGCAGGTGTTGATGTAGATTGTATGCGGACAGGATTGGATGTGTAGTTGTGTGTGTTGCGGTGTGTGCTGAGGTGTGTTCTGGTGTCATGAATCTTTTGTGTATATCATTGGGAGTTTGTTGTCTGGTGTGGTGTATGTGGGTGTTGTGTATGGTTGTTGTGGTTTTGCTGTAGGGTGTTTGAAGTGTGATGAGGATGTTGTGGGTGCAGGTGCAGATGTGAATGTGAATAATTTGTGTGTATGTGTAGATAAGGGTGGTGTAGATATGGTTGTGGAAGGTAGTGGTATGGGTGTATGGTTAGTAGTGTTGCAGGTGTACCAAAATGCAATTGTAGTGTGTATCAGTATGCATGTGTGTTGATTAGTGTTTGTCAGTGTGAGTATGTGTTGCTTTGCTAGGTGTTTGTAAAAGTGGTTGGCGAGGGCGTGTGTATGGGTGTGTGGCTGGGTTTGGGAGCAGAGTTTTTTTGAGTGTGGTGGGGGTAGGAGTGGTCTGTGTGTTGTGGCATGTGTGGGTGTATGGTATTCGGAGTATGATGAGGATGTTGTGGGTGCAGACGCTGATGAGCGTTTGAATGATGTGTGTGTGTATGTAGGTGCAGGTGTGGAGGATGTTGCAGGCAGGGGTTTAGATGAGTTTGTTTCACGTGTATGTGTGGATGAGGGTGGTGATGCGGTTGGAAGAGGAGTAGATGTGGAGGTGTGTGGGCGTGGTGTATGTGGTGCAGGTGTTGGTGTGGATTGTATGCGGACAGGATGAGGTGGAGGTGGTGTGGATGAAGCTGCGGGTGTAGGTGTAGGTGAGCGCAGGTGTGGTGGCAGGGGTGTGTTGTTGGTGCATGTTTCAAGAAGTGTCATGTGTGGTGTAAAGAAGTACTGCAATGAAATACAACTTCAAGGTCTTGCAGAACTGTATGCTGCAAAGAGGACCAAGGACCGGTAACTGCAAAGGCAAGTTAATGAAATCTGTTCTTGTCATAAGTAATTTATGCTACATGTACTTTCATTGCGACTGTGCTATTCAGCTGCTAGCGCATATATTTGTGGTGCAGAAGTGCAAAATAATATTATTATCCTCAGCAGTTTTAGCAAGCTAAAGATTTAGATCTGTCACGTACGTCTGCCTTGCAGTGGTTCTTTTCTTTCAGCGCCTGTTTCTGTTCTCGAGAAAGATCCAAAATTTTTGGAAAGGACGGGGAAAGAAAAACAACGACAAAATAAAGCGCCTGGTAGAAGTGCTACATCGTAAGTGGTTCGTAAAACAAAGTAATTTTTACCTACCGTCAGAAATACAATGAAGCAGTTGCCATGAACCCACGTGACGTGTACTGCGGGCTTGTGAAGTTGTGATAGGAACGAAATACACAGACAGAACAAACAGGTATATGCATACGTCAGCCAAAACGAGACTAAACCATTTGTAGTTTGGGCAGGAAAACGTCGGTTAGACATCAAATAAATTGACCTCCGCCCTAAACAGAATTCCATTGCTTTTCATATTTTCCCTGAAAGTGTGTAAATCAGTCGTCTTTTTCAAAAGTGCAGCCTCGCTGTGGCGATTTTGCGGATACGCGGATCAGGCTTTCTACCTATACACTGCGTTACACTTTCTGAGATCGTCTGTTGTGCACATTACTATCACTGTGAATAATGATCATGAATTTTGCAACTCATTTTTTGGGCAGATTTTCTGCGCTATATAAGAACAATTTTTTATTATTATTATTTATTATCATTACTTTTTCCAAGATCAATTCCTTATTTTCGGATCCTTCTTTCATTGGTCATGAAGTGATTTGTTTTGCTACGTACGTTAATTGTTGTTGTTGTACGCGAAAAAAATCAACAGATTATTCAATCCTGTTTGAACGGTTGAGAAATATGTTTCGGGATGAAACAAAGCCTTCACACACACACACACACACACACACACACACACACACACACACACACACACACACACACACACACACACTGAATTTAAAAAAAAAATGAATGTGGCCACCGTATACTTAGTCAAACCACCTATTTACCCTTATACTCAGATCAGTCGCAACAACCTCTGTGTTCGTGCATCTGTTTTCCCTTTGAAACACAGTTTTGCGGAGAGATCCAGAAATGGGGATCCTGTTCTCGAACAGCGAAGTAAACGTCCAGCATTTGCAAGGAATGTGGATAATCTAGAAAGTGTTGATGATTTCAAACATTACACGTACGCTGTTTGGGGGAAAAAAACCGAGTGAAACAATACAACTGAACGGCTGTAAGTGTGAAACTAGTGAAATCGATCGTAGCTTCGTATGTGGTACAGATCACAAGGTCAGTGAGTGCCGCGACCCTCATCAATGAATGTGTAGAATTTATTTCCAAATAGCCAACCTGCGCGTAAAAACTGGACAGATATTTTCAAGCACATATTTATCTGCCTGACTGAGTACTTTGACATATTTTTATGGCGGAAGTTTGATACAAGCGTTAACTGAAGTGGGCAGCTTGAGACACGTTTTCCCGCAAGCCGACATAAGAACCCTGTAGATCTAAATCTTCACAAAAAAGGATTCCGTGAGCTGTCACAGCCCGAGGTAAAAACTACATGAAACTGACGATGGCCCAACTTGCAGATCACAGATTGAACTAGATGTCGACTCTCGGTTATGATAGCTATGTGTCGACAGATGGTCTTAAAAAAGAATCATAAAAATATGGCGGAAAACCACAACTCTCCTATGAACCGGCAAGTAGGACGTCGCCAGACGATGGAGAGTTTATTAAGCAAACTTCTTCGTCGGGTCTTCGTGGTGGTTGCAGAAGGATTTCCCATCTATATTTAATTTAAGCTATGACGTACATCCGTGTTGCGCGTGCATCCTGACGGCGAGTACGAACAACTAATATGGCTGAATTCTTCTTTGAAACCGACGAGTCCACGAACTTGACTTCTCTGGTCTTTTTTGTTCATTTTTGCACATATAACACACAAATGCGCATTTAGCATGGTTCCTCTAAGCATTCTAGACGTGAATGAACACGTCAGATGTATCTGTCGATGCATGATTCATTCTATTCTGCCTGTGAAACTGCCATGGGGTCGCGGGCGGCTTCGAATGCTCTAGCGGCATTTTTGTGGTCTGCTTAGATGTACTGACTAGAAATCAACTTGAGCATAACAATTCTTTTTTTTTGTTTTGTTTTTTGAATGCACGCACTGGTTGCTGAACTTTATCTGGGTTGCATTCCGAGACCCGATCAATGTAGACAGAGTCTCTTGTAGATAAATAAACTCAGCGCGACACGGGGGTCACAGTGACCTGACTGGACCCCTCACGACTGCTACGAGCAGTACTGACCTATAGGGGTCGAGGCCCATCGTTCAAACGAATTCAGTTCAGTTCAGTTCAAATTACTTTATTGTCTTGTCACAGTTCACGTGTTTTCCCTGCTCACCTGTATCAGATTTATGCCTTTTATGCTTTTAAGGTACAGTGCATCGTGTGTGTGTGTGTGTGTGTGTGTGTGTGTGTGTGTGTGTGTGCAGTCAGGTTTTTTAAAATGAATGTACTTTTTTTCTTTATGCTGTGATACTTAACCTCATTTATTTTAAACTGTGCAGTGCGGGCACCAAAAGGAAATTTTCCGGTTTTTAAACTGGATAATAAAGATGTTTTGAATTTGAATTTGAATTTGGAATTAATCCCAAGTAGGAAGGCCACGATGAAAAATTAATAATGACATAATAATAAGAAATGAAATTTGCACTAAAAAAGCCTCAGTCGCGCACACATCTAATCTCTCTCTCTCTCTCTTTCTCTAGTCTCGCGCGCACACACACCGGCACACACACACACACACACACATCCATATTAGTCCAAAGCACTCACGCCCTTAAAATATGAAACCACTCACAAACATATATATATATATATAGAGAGAGAGGGAGAGAGAGAGAGAGAGTTTTCCCAACTCGGTGCCCCCGATAACGGAAAATACACCACACTCTTTTGTTGAT
>JACVVK020000328.1:662500-786633 GCA_018292915.2 Batillaria attramentaria | reverse complement strand
CTCATCATGATTCTGTGACACTGACCTCCATGGGAGGTCATTTCAAGTGATGTGTACTTGCCATCACTCTGCTAAATTCGATGTTTCTACTATGTAATATACTTCCTGAAAAAGATCAATGATAAAGTTTACCCCAGACAGACGGTCAGACGACAAAGACTCACTTTGTTACATGTGGGTAAAAATTGACAGGGGTGGGAGAGGGGTCAGTGCTTCTGCATAAAAGCCAACAACCGGTAGGGAGGGGATACATGGTACACAAGAAGCCACACCAGTGACATGCAGTACTTTATGCAGACTGTTAACAGTGTTGCTGATCGATCAAAATTTACAATTCATGTAATTTTCTACTGGTCTGTCTGATGTACGGCAGTTTTTAGGTGACTATATAAACATATTATATGCCTTTCCTCATAGAAAAAAAAAAGTTCTGGTGTGAATGAGACAGTGAGAGCCTAAAGCTGGTAAAAAACAGGAAGTTTCAGTTACTTTGGATAAATTTGAATCACCACATGTTAAAAGCTAAACTTAACATGAACAGAACATTGGTTCAGCGACTCCACAATACTATAGTAGCTACAGATTTTTTACAGGTCCCAGTTCTTGGAAACAAGCACACCATAATGAGAAAAGTCCAAGAAATAAAAAAGGATTTTTTTTTTCTAATGTATGATGCAAGTCACGCAATCTGCTTGGAAAAGGGAGGTACACAAGTGAAGAGCTAGATTTATGCACTTAGTTTATGAAACAGTGTCTATCATGAAAGCCACACAACCACTGCCAGTGAAAGTGTTTCACATAAATGTTAACCTATGCATGCATTTTTCATCTTGTATACATGTCAGATGTACGGTAATTTTTAAATAACTTAAAGTTAAACTCTACTATGCAGAAACATCAACTACCTATGAGAAACACTAGGCTCCCTGGCTGATAAACCATTAGATCAGTTCCAGTGCTCAGGCAAAACTAACACTAGTAATGGGAAGAGAATCAACATCATGTACACACAGCTAACAGTAACACAAGTTTACACACCACACAGCAATACCCTTCCACACCTGACAGTGACACCATACCTTTGATCAGTCCTCATGATCAGTGTCAGCCGATGAGTGTCAACACACTACCCCATGATCTTGGTCAGCAGTCCTCCTTCAAGCTATCCTTGTTGCTTTGGTTTCACTTTCTGGGGGTGATTGAGAGCCTAAAGTTGGTAAAACACGTGAATCTTTAGTTGATTTTGATAGATCTATTACTTGGGACTTTTGAACTAACCGCCAGTTATAAATACTACATGGTCGATAATCCATGAGCAAAATTCCTACAGACCTTAGATGTATACAGATACCACTTCTTGAAAACAATCACATTAAAACACACACACACACACACACACACACACACACACACACACACACACACACACACAAAATCAACTGAGGGGTGACGCTTCCGAAGTTCAGCTCTACTGCTGATTTCTTCGATCGTCGGATCTACTCACCGAAAACAATTATTCACATTTGGACTTCTGATGTGTGTAGACTTGAATCTACACGAGTATGTTTCCTGTTTTCAACTATGATACGCGTAACAGAAGTCGATTTGTGCCAAAACCTGCGGACTGCCACACAGTCAGTTTACCGAACAATCCGGCTCCGCTTCACAGAAAAGAAGTTAGTTATCTACTATTGCTTACGCTAAATAAAGCCAACAATGGCACACTCACGTACCACGTCGCTGTAGAGGATGCAAGCATTTCTTGCAAACGTCAACGATGCATATATAGTACTCCATTTTCAACCGAAAACAAACATGCAGCTCCGAAGGGTTGCAAACATGCAGCCATTTGCATTTTGAATCGGTTGTCCCATTCACGGTGTTGTGCCGTATATGGAGAGAAAGGGGCGTGGTCTTTGGTGATAGATTCGAAACGAAGGTCAATGTTCGAAAACGATTTTTGGCCTCTAGGCTTAAATAGCGCCACTCGCCAGCCTCGAAATGCAATTTGCCCCCAATATTATGGGGTCAAAGCACGTAACCGTCACAATTTCAATCATGTAGCCAACGCGCATCACACTTCGCCCAAAATCCTGAGTTAGGAACTGTGGCTAGAGGTACGACCTCGACCGATTAGCCACGTGACTGGGGTTAGGGAATAAAATACTGCAAAGTCAGAAAGATAGGACCTACCTAGGCAGGGCCACTCTCTGGGGTACAGAGTCTTTCAGCGGAAAGTACCTCTGTGCACGGTGGAAACACTCTCTGGGGCACAGAGTCTTTCAGTGGAAAGTACCTCTGTGCACGGTGGGGAAATGGCGCTCACTGCGCTACCGTGACGGGCCTGAATTGTCTCGGTGCTCTCAAACACAAGGTCGCGCACTATGTCATCCTTGACCAGCTTTGAACCCAGAGGGATCCTCAATGGCGCAAGTGATGGCAGGCTGTCTTCAGAGTGAAAGTAGGCGTGTTTCTGAATCAGAGACATACATAACATGTATGTCTCTGATTCAGAAACACGCCTACTTACCCGAAGCAAAATTTGCAGATTTTGTTTGACATATTCTTCTTCAGCATATCCGCGGAGGGGAGCCGGGGTGGCCGAATGGTAGAGCGTTGGACTTCTAATGCTCGGAGTTTGACTTAAAGATCTAAGCTCCCAACAAAAAACCTTCCGAGGTGTGTGAAAATTTTTTACAGAGTCGACCGTGCAAGCACACAGTCAATTCTGTCACAGTTGCAGAGTTCACACAGTGTCCAGAAACAGCGACAAAACCCGTGCTGCCCGTGCTTCCTGTCACATAATGAGTCGGGTTGCTCGAGGATGTGCACAGTAGCGTGGACGGAGCCCGACAGGAAGTGCGGGCAGTTTTTCGGCACGGTTTTGTCGCGGTTTCTGGACACTGTGTGAACTCTGCAACTGTGACAGACTTGACTGTGCTTGCACGTGCCAGTGTCCAGAAACCGCGACAAAACCGTGCCGAAAAACCGCCCCCACTTCCTGCCGGAGCTCCGTCCACGCTACTGTACACATCCCCATGCCACCGGGCGCATTATGTGACCACGCCGCGGGTACGTCAGTTTAGACGACTGAGCGATGTCGGACATGGCGCAAGCTATGCTACTACCGGTAAGTACAAGTGTTTGAAAGCAGTTTTGTTTCTTGCGTAACGACTTGTATGGGGATCACTGCGGACAGTACTGACTCGGTCACGCTCGCTATGATGACCAATGCACGGATGGATGACCACTGCACGGAGATGTTCACAGTTGCGTGGGCGGACTCCGGCAGGAAGTGGGGGCGGTTTTTCGGCACGGTTTTGTCGCGGTTTCTGGACACTGGCACGTGCAAGCACAGTCAAGTCTGTCACAGTTGCAGAGTTCACACAGTGTCCAGAAACCGCGACAAAACCGTGCCGAAAAACTGCCCGCACTTCCTGTCGGGCTCCGTCCACGCTACTGTGCACATCCTCGAGCAACGCGACTCATTATGTGACCACGCCGCGGATACGTCTGTTTAGACGACTGAGCGATGTTGGACTGATATGGCGCAAGCTATGCTACTACCGGTAGGTACACGTATTGGAAAGAAATTTTGTTTCCTGCGTAAACATTTCAGCTCGAGCTTGCAGAACAAAAGGTAAATCCGTAATTTGGAGATGTTGTTGCCGATAAAACGCGCTTGGCAAATCTGAGTGCCCGCGTGCTCCATTTCTCACACATCTCGGCAAATAAAAAAGAAAAAGAAAAACTTACCGTCAACATTTGTTGCGCCATTCTGGCGGCGACAGCACGGCATACGAGCGACACTGACAAAAATCAAAAGTGACACGATTTGTATTGGGGTCATTGTGGACAGTACTGGCTCGGCCACCCACGGCTGCTGTTATGACCACTGCACGGACGGATGGCCACTGCACGGAGATGTGCACAGTAGCGTGGACGGAGCCCGACAGGAAGTGGGGGCAGTTTTTCGGCACGTTTTTTTTTTTTTTTTTTTGTGCTTTTTCTGGCCACTGACTCTGCAACTGTGACAGAGCTGACTGTGCTTTCACGGTCGACTCTAAAAAAATTTGACACTTCGGAAAGCTTTTCGTTGGGAGCTTAGATCTTTAAGCATGTTTGAATTTAGCGTATGGGCCTGTACTGGATGTGGTAGTACGTGTGTGCAGTGTTTGCGTGCGTGCGTTCGTGCCGGCGTGGGCAAGGAAGCGGGTGGTGCTTGCGTGTGTGCGTGCGTATGCGTACTTCGTGCGTTTTTGTTGTTTCTGTTTTGTTGGGGTTTTTTTGTTGTTGTTGTTGTTTTGTTAATGTTGTTGCTTTTTTCTGTTTTTTTTTTTTTTTTGGGGTGTTTTTTGCTTGTTTTTTTTGTTTTTGTTTTTTGTTTGTTTTTGTTTTGTTTTTTTGTTTTGTTTTTTTTTTTTGGGGGGGGGGGGGGTAGGGGGGACGGGAGGGAGTTGGTACTCGGTAGGGATGGTTGCTTTGTTTTGTGCCTTTACGTGTGTGTTCAAGTTCAAGCAACATTATTGTGTACTTTTACAGACAAATTTGTTTGGGTTAGTATAGACCGTCGTGAGACAGGTAAGGTTTACCGAACTGATGACAAGTCGTTGGTACGGCAATTCTGCTTCGTACGATAGGAACCGCAGACTGGCTTAGACATTTGGTTTATGTGCTCGGCTGTTAAGCCAGTGGCAGGAGGCCACCATGTTAGATATTATGAGTGAACACTTGTAAGTCAACTCTGTACCATCGGGCTTCACAACGCTTAGTCAGAATCCCGCCCAACCCTGTTCCGGGTCCGTCGCTTCTCTAGCTCCATGCGACGACGCCCAAGTCGGGATAACCGAGACCGAGCCGAGCTAAGTGATACCTAAGAAGGAACAAGGAGGAACGGCCCCGTCCTACAAAGTTGTTTCTCCAAATTTCATTTTATTTTGTCTGTTTTGTTGTTATTGTTGCCGGTTCTCCCCTCTCCATGTTCTACCAATGACACTAGATCCTCTACGACCTCGACCGATTAGTCACGTGACTGGGGGTGGGGCCGGGTGGGGGGGGAGAGAGAGAGAGAGGGTGGGTGGGTGTTTAGGAGTTTAACGTCCTTTTCCACCACGTAAGGGTGATATCAAAGACGGGGCAACGAGAGAAAGGCCAGCACAAATATTTGGCCCAAGCCGGGATTCGAACTCTCGACCCGAGCATTGAAAGTCCAACGCTCTGCCATTCGGCTACCCTGGCTCCCCAGTCCCCAGAGAGAGAGAGAGAGAGAGAGAGAGACGTCAGTTCCGTGAACTAAACATTTGACGTGAGCCTCAGGCAGGTCGTCATACACAGACGGAGAGATGACGTCAGTTCCGCGAACTAAACATTTTGACGTCAGCCTCTAGCACCGCGATCGTCTGAGGAAGCTTGTTTATGTCTTGTGATTTCCCTGTTGGCTTTGTGGCTTCCCCGATTGAATTATTTTTCACATGAAATCTGGAAGATCTAGAGGGCTGATGAAATGTCGGAGGCAGTGACGATACTTGCTTATTTTGTCTGGGAACTAAGCGTTTGACGTCAGCTTCACACTGGTGGTATGACAGATGATGCTTGTGCATGTCTTGTAATTTCCCTGTTGCTTTTGTGACTTCCCTGGCTGAATTAATTTTTACATAAAATCTGGAAGATCTAGAGGGCTGGTGAAACATGGACTAGAATACCTTGTGTTGTACTTATGAAATCGAAAATTTGGAACTCTTTTGACCGGTGCTTTTCGCAGAAACTTGAAAAAGTTATGTTTATCTAAAAGTTCAGTTATTCTAAATGCTAAAGCTATAATAGTGCAGTAGTTCCTGTGATATGTGCAGTTGTCACACTAGACAAAAACGCCGGGATGATAAGTAATTTGCAGTAGTCTTTTCATAGATATTTGATCTTATGTGCAAACCACCCCTACCTCGAAAATATTTTTTTTACACAAAACCAGTCAGAGCTACAGAGCTGTAGCACGAATACAGGCAGTGTGATTGGGCGAACTTCCAAAGTCTAGAAAATGAAGGAATTTGAACAACTTTTTCGAAAAAATTCGTAACACGATAACTCTTCTGAAAATGCGGCAGGCTAAAAATCGTGAAAGGTAGGTCTGGAGAAGGTGATTTCCCATTTTATCTCAAAGGCCTCCATCGAGGTGGTTTAGGAGATAGCCATCATTACATCCGTCCACACACACACACACACACACACACACACACACACACACACGTCTCACAACTCCCGCCAAAAAGAACGCAGCAGCATAGTGTGCACGTCAAGTGTCTATGACGCAGGTTTCGTTACGTCACTATGTGCGTGAAAGTATTATTGTGTGGAGAAACGTCACAGTCTTGTTTTGTATCACTGAAACTTGCTGCTGCGCGCAGCAAAATCTGCCCGTCTCATAAAGTTGTTTCTCTATAGAGAAACAACTTAAACAAGGAGGAACGGCCCCGTCCTACAAAGTTGTTTCTCCAAACTTCATTTTATTTTGTCTGTTTTGTTGTTATTGTTGCCGGTTCTCCCCTCTCCAAGTTCTACCGATGACACTAGATCCTCTACGACCTCGACCGATTAGCCACGTGACTGGGGGTGGGGGAAGAAGGAGAGAGAGAGAGAGAGCAGAGAGAGAGGGTGGGTGGGTGGGTGTTTAGGAGTTTAACGTCCTTTTCCCCCACATAAGGGTGATATCAAAGACGGGGCAACGAGAAAAAGGCCAGCACAAATATTTGGCCCCAGCGGCCGGGATTCGAACTCTCGGCCCAAGCATTGAAAGTCCAACGCTCTACCATTCGGCCAACCTGGCTCCCAAGAGAGGAGAGAGAGAGAGAGAGACGTCAATTCCGTGAAGTAAACTTTTGACGTCAGCCTCTAGCACTGAGATCGTCTGAGGATGCTTGTTCATGTCTTGTGATTTCCCTGTTGGCTTTGTGACTTCTCCGACTGAATTATTTTGGAATCTGAATTATCTGGAAGATCTAGAGGGCTGATGAAATGTCGGAAGCAGTGACGATACTTGCAGATTTTGTCTGTGAACCAAACATTTGACGTCAGCCTCACGCTGCTCGTCTGACAGATGATACTTCTACATATCTTGTGATTTCCTTGTTGCTTTTGTGACTTCTGTGACTGAATTAATTTTTACATAAAATCTGGAAGATCTAGAGAGCTGATGAAACGTGGACTCAAAGTGCCTTGAACTGTACTTACGAAATTGCAAAATTGGAACTTTTTTGACCGGCGCTTCTCGCAGAAACGTGAAAAATGTGTTTATCTAAAAGCTCTGCTATTCTTAATACTAAAGCTATAATAGTGCAGCAGTTCATGTCATATGTGCAGTTGGCACAAGTGACAAAAATACCGGAATGATGAGTAATTTGAAGGAGTCTTTTCATAGATATTTGGCCTTATATGCAAACCACCCCTACCTCGGAAATATTTTTCTTACACAAAACCTGTCAGAGCTACAGAGCGGTGCTACGAAAACAGGCAGTATAATTGGATGATCTTCCCAATTTCAGAAAACGGAGCCATTTGAACATTTTTTGCGAAAAAATTCGTAACATAACCGATTTTTTAAAATCGGCGATAACTCTTCTGAAAATGCAGTAGGCTAAAAATCGTGAAAAATAGGTCTGGAGAAGGTGAATTCCCATTTTATCTCAAAGTAAAAAGGCCTCCAACACGGTGGTTTAGGAGATAGCCATCATTACATCCGTCCACACACACACACACACACACACACACGTCTCACAACTCCCGCCAAAAAGAACGCAGCAGCATAGTGTGCACGTAAGGTGTCTATGACGCAGATTTCGTTACGTCACTGTGTGCGTGAAAGAAAGTATTGTGTGGAGAAACGTCACAGTCTTGTTTTGTATCACTGAAACTTGCTGCTGTGCGTAGCAAAATCTGCCCCGTCTCATAAAGTTGGAAACAACTTAAAAACGAAAATGCTCGGTGACAAGGAAAGTGGACAGTTGCGAACTACTTTGTGGTCCCGTGTTACATGTATTTCAAAGTGTGCACGGAAGTTTAGACTGAAATGGTGTGTGTGTGTGTGTGTGTGTGTGTGTGTGTGTGTGTGATCGAGAAAGACAGAGACGCGCGCGCACACGCACACACACACACACACACACACACACGCACGCACGCACACACACACACACACACACACACACATGTGGACAGAGGGCACTCTTATAAGAAACATTTGATCGCTCAGTGGACACCTTTATTTCAGTCAGAGACCAAACACCACAACAATTATTACATGCTTGATTAAAACTGAAAAAAATCACTGACAATGACAATACCACATCAGATGGTTATTAACAATGCCAAAGTGAAAAGTGAATGCAAAATGTGGTTACATGTACCAGTATTACGCCTCGCACCCTCTGCAGCTTCAAAGCTCCAGGGTTATTTATTGTAAATGGTTGTCATGACCATGTTAACCCATCCCGACACAGAAAAAAAGGTACAGGTGAAACCACAACTCCACAAACAAACCTACACTTCCCACTCTCCCCCCCCCCCAACCACCCCCCACCCAACCCAAAAAACAAAACAAGAACAACCCAACAACAAAAACAACGACAAGACAAAAATAACAAAACACCAACAACAAAAACAAACAAACAAAAAACAAATAAACACAAAAAATGAAACAGACAGACAAAACAATCAAACAAACAAACAAACAAACATTAAAAAACCCAACAACAAAATGAAAAGCAAGCGAAAATACCCCCCCCCCCCAAAAAAAAAAAAATAAATAAATAAAAAATAAAATAAATAAATAAATAAAAAATAAATAAATAAAATTAAAATTAAATTAAATTTTTTAAAAAATTAAAAATAAATAATAAAATATAAAATAAAGTAAATTAAAAAATAAATA
Source organism: Batillaria attramentaria (assembly GCA_018292915.2). Lineage (NCBI taxonomy): Eukaryota > Metazoa > Mollusca > Gastropoda > Batillariidae > Batillaria > Batillaria attramentaria. The sequence continues at coordinate 777,716 of JACVVK020000328.1, read as the reverse complement.
AGGAATGAAATTAATAAAATAAAATAAATAAGATGAAAATTGAATTTAAAAACATACCAAAAACAATACAAAAATAGATTTAAAAAAAAAAAAAGAACAACAAAAATCCAGCAGTCACCCCCTCCCTTCCTTGTTAAACAACAACAACCAAAAGAGAAACCCAAACAACCAAAAACGAACAAACCATACCAATACTTAACTCGACACACTCGACACGACAGGATAGTGAGTACGAGCTCACCAAGCCTACCATACCAAATATTTGGAGCTCCGGCTGAAATTTCACAAAAGTGCCTATAATTGTGGATTATTACAATTGTTCTCCCCGATTTTGGTACTGCTGTGTTCTGGAAGTGACACTGATCAGAGTGGTGTGAAATTTATTGCCAGGAGGTGTTTTATCGCCGAGTTGTGACTGCCTCAAACTTTCAGCGCTACAGTGAATACCCACCGTAGCAGGGAGAAATCGCCTGGTGAACACTGCCTCAGCAGTGACCGCTGCCAGTGCAAGTGTACTGCGGGACGACTGCCTGTGACTGTATCTGGCGTTACTGACTCGCTACATCGGACACTATGTCGGAAAGCAGCGGCAACTCTGTGTCCGCGACGGTTCTCGCTACGACGACACCAACAGCCGGTGCTACTCTGGCCGACATTGAGAGGATTATCCAGCGAAGCATCGACGGACAGACACGGGCGATCAACTCTCGACTAGACGTTCTGAGAGCTGAAGTAAGTGGTGTGGTCGAATCGGTACAGGCTATCGCAAATGACATTTTAGACTTGAAGGGCAGAACACAGTCTCTCGAGACTACATGTACCAAGATAGCTGAGAAACATGACGATCTTGCTGAATCTGTGGACGATCTTCAGGAAGACCTTCGTGAGCTTCAGGCTCGTTACGAGGAAGAGATTGACAAACTGGAGGCGTTTTCTCGCCGTGACAATTTGAGGTTCTTTGGTGTACCTGAGACCCCTGGCGAGACTTTCGATTCGTGTGCAGAAAAGGTGGTGCAGTGTCTGCAAGGGACTGTGCCGAGCAAGACTTGGAGTGTCGACGACGAGGTGCGGGCACACCGATTGGGAAAACCGAAAGCCAGTTTTGCTGCTACGGCAGCCAGCCGTGACTCCAAGCCCCGCCCCATAATCGTCGTCAAGTTTACACGGTGGAGAGACAAGATGGCCATTCTGACGAAAGGCCGCCCCGCTCTTAAACAGAAAGGGATCGGTGTTTCCGGCGATCTGACGTCCCGTCAACGCGAGAAAATCCAGCAGAAGCGCGACCAAGGGTTCCACGCCTACTACAAGGGCAACGAACTGGTGGTAGCCGGCCCCCTACGACAACGGAACGCCAGCGACACCGACAACTTCGGCCGCCGCCGCGAGCATCGAAGCGGAACGAGTGGCAGCGGTAGCCAGCCCCCACACACCCCAACTACACACCGCACTGGCCTTGACCGTGACGACAGTGCAGCACGTGATACGCTCTCCCTCCCCTCCCCCCACCCTCCGAAGCGCCGCAGACGTCAGACCCAGTCACCGCGTACCCCGGCCGACGACGAGATGACCGGTGATGACGCGTGAGACGCCGGCCAAGCCCCGAGTCCAGCTGCACGTGACATGTCAGTGTGTGACACGCGTGTAGTCGGTAAAGAGTCTCAGCACTCACTCACTATCCTCTCTTGGAATATTGACGGTCTTTCGACCAAACTCAGTGACATTGTGTGTTTAGTAGAAATTAAGCTTCTGATCCGTGGAAAGATGTGGGTCAGGCAACGTCAACTTTGCTGCTCTCCAAGGCAGGGAATTCAATCTTTACAAGTGATCATCACTTGAACCCTACCACACTGTTGATACATAGTCGATGTGAGACTTTATATGGACATTATAAAACATTGTCCATGCATCAATGTCCGTGATAAACCTCAGCTTCGATAAAATAAACAATTTTTTAGAAACCCGCTTGCACACGTTGTTGATCTGTGTGTGTGTGTGTGTGTGTGTGTGTGTGTGTGTGTGTGAGAGAGAGAGAGAGATGTGTGTGGGTGTGGGTGTGGGTGTGGGTGTGGTAATCGTAGTTGTAGTAATAGAATGTAGCAAAGACAAGATAGAAAATAGGGCGCTATACCTAATCTTTCATTCTTTAAAAAAAATTAATAAAGTGTCATTGTCATTCTCTCTCTCTCTCTCTCTCTCTCTCTCAAACTGTCTGAGACTGTATGAGTGTTTACGATGGACTCTCGGCTTTACCAAATTTCAATTTCTTCCATTCTAGGTCTGTTGAAATTCAAATAACTATAGCTATATACGACTCCTAAAGTCAGAGATGCCTCGTTGATCTTCATTCATTCTTTAAGTCTCCTTCCCTGTTCATGGATTGAAATCATCTTGAACCTTTGACTTTTTTTCAGTACGTCTCGCCACATCCGAAGCTGACCTCCAAATCAGTCACATCTGCAACACAGCCCCCATCAGACGTCGCTTTCCAGTGGACGTGGTTCTGGCTGGGCTTGTAGTTGTCATCTTCCATTTTGTACTTTTCTTCAATGCTTCGCTGCTTGGGATTTAGAGCCACCCATGGAAATGGCGTCCTCGTGGAGGCCCTGGGCTCCTGGCCGTCTGCAAGTTCTCTCCTTGTCCTGATTTCCTCTTCCTGGCTGCTGGACCCTGCCATCAGGTCCGCTGTGTGTCGCTGCGGTCGCATGGCGCGTGCTGATCACGTGCAAGATAACTCGAGAGCAAGAGTTGGTCAGAACGCGGGTTCCGTAAGGATGGACACTATGCTGTAGCACAGTGTAAAGCATTTTTCTATGCGGCTTCTCTTTCTTTTTGCGTATGAATAATTATGTATTTAAGCCATACGCCTTGCGTTACTACATTCAGTTTATATAAGCTACGTGCTACACCCAACTTGCTACACTGCTACACCCCTCTTCAGTGCGGCACTGGTAAACACTACTTGCTTCACCGCTGCAGAGAGAGACAGAGACAAAAGAGCAGAGCAAAGAGTGAAATGAAATGAAATGAAACTTTATTTGCCAACGGTAAAAGACATTGGTCCAGTGGTCCAGTTTTCATTCTTGCCGTTGCTATTGGCACACGCACACACACACACACACACACACACACACACTCTCTCTCTCTCTCTCCCTCTCTCTCTACTACTACTACTACTACTACTACTGACGTCCGCTCACACTGCAGACACGACATACAAAAAGGTTTAGGTATCAAATGTAAAACACATGAGAGGTAAAGGCACAGTATATAAGCAACACATATAGGAAACAGTATATATAGGTATCAATACACACACACACACACACACACACTATTCATGTACCAACATAAGTGGTCGGATGCATGGTGTTGTTTACGGAAGTGGCTGCGAACCCGCATGCATTAGATGTTTGAAGAGGCTGCTCTTAAACGAAGAGAGTGTTTTGGCGTTTCTAATATGGATGGGAAGTGCATTCCAAAGTGCACTTCCAGAAAAGGTTAAACTGGTTTTATAGAGATCTATTCTAGGGCGAGGAACCCTGAGGTATAGCCCTAGTCTGGAGTGATGGGACATTAGTTCTGAAGTTAGACATCTAAGGTATGGTGGACTTAATTCCTTGCAAATTTTGTATACAAGGACACCCTTATTAAACTGAAAATGTTGTTTTAAGGGGAGTATTTCTAGCGCATTGAGTTTTTGATCTGTTGACAGTGCTGGGTTTGGTAAGATCAGCTTTGCAGCTCTTCTGTGCAAAGAGTTCAGCCTCTTCAAATGAACGTCACCTGAACCATCCCATACTGCCGAGGAATACTCGATATGAGACTTAATGTGGGCGTTGTAGAACATTTTACGAGTTTCAATGGTAGTGATGGACTTCAACCGGGACAATAAGTAGAGATTTTTGGAGACAATTTTACAGACATTGCTGATGTGCGGTTGCCACTGAAGTTGACTGTCAACAGTTAGCCCGAGTAAGCGATGCTGCGCTACCTGTTTAATCTGTTTGCCGTTGATGGACAAATTTAGGGACAGGGGGGCCAACTGGTGTTTTTGGCGTGTGGCAAGTACCATGCACTCGGTTTTAGATGGGTTCAGTACCATGGCATTCGTAGCACACCAGCTTGAAACTTTATGCAAACTTTGATTTAGACGTTGACTGACGACCTCAATGTTTTTATCAGGGGTGTGGATAGTTGTGTCATCGGCAAACATGTCACATGTGATCTCACTAGTAAAATGGAAAGCAAGATCATTTATGAAAATACAAAAAAGCAAAGGTCCTAAGACAGAGCCCTGGGGAACGCCATATTTTACTAAACCTTCACTAGAGTAACATCCATTTAGCAGTACTTTCTGTCTTCTCTCCGATAAGTATGATTCAAAACATGGTACAGCACTAGAATTGCATAGATACTGACGTAGTTTTGTCAGTAGTACAGTGTGATTTACTAAGCCAAACGCTTTCTTAAAGTCGAGGAAAATTGTTCCGGTAATTTCTGATTTGTTAACAGAAGTTAGCCAGGTGTCTACTAATCTGGATAAGGCAGTATGGCATGAGTGTGCAGGGCGGAATCCGGATTGGAATGAGTATCTACGTTTTTTCTGGTAAATACTGAAGAAGGTGTTTGTGGACATGCCTTTCTAGTGGCTTTGATAAAGTTGAAAGGAGAGAGATATATGCCGGAAGTTATTGACATCCGTGAGATCCTTTGTTTTAGGTAGTGGGATTACTTTGGCATTTTTAAACTCAAATGGGAACGCGTTATGCTGAATACAAAGGTTATATAATTATGTATGTAATGGATTCAACAATGTACGGGACAGACAACTTGAGGACTTTAGGGCTTATTTCGTCTTCTCCAGACGATTTTTTATTTTTCATTGAACTAATAAGTTTCCCTACCTCGGAGCACTGCTCATGGACTGAGACAGGTTGTCCTTCACGTCTCTCTGTTGATTAGGGCAAATTTCGCCTAATTAACTAAGAACTGGTGTGATCAAAAACCACCATGTAAAGCGGTACTTCTGTCTCATCTTTTGGCCGAAAAATGGACTAATTACGTTCAAAACTTTGGGAGATATCGTCGGTTGAAGTTTGAAGTTTGGTTCGGTTGAAGTTTGCGTCATGACTACAACCCTGCGGTCAGTGTGGCGACATGGTCCGTGCAGGTTCATCCAAGCGGAAAAAGGGCCAGTCGTCTGACTCAAGCCAGGACTTTTGCACGGACCGTTCAGTGCTCCTGTGTGTGAGCAGTGACAAGAAAAAGAAGTGTGTTCGACGGGACGGGAGCAAAGCGAAGGAAAATAAACAACTACGGACTGGGGCAGCCTCCATACGTGCCCATTTTGCTGTGGTCGACAAGAACACTGAAAGTACTACAATGGATCGCTCTGTGTCTGATCAGTCGAGTCAGAATCCTCAAGTATCGGCCGCTGATTTAATGGAGAAAATGTGTCACTTGTCTGGCCAGCTGTCACAACTAAACAAGAGTGTAGAGGAGATGCGAGGCGAGATTTTTTGTCTGCGCAAAGAGAACGACGAACTCAAAAAAGATCTCGAACATTTCAGGAAGCGTGAGGAGAAGTTGCGGGAGATTGTGTTCGAAGCCAAACAACAAGCAGCGGTAGCGGAACGGAGATCTAATGACCTCGAGCAATATACTCGGAGGAACAATATCCGGATTTATGGAATGTCCGAAACTGACCAGGAGTCCGCCGTCGACTGCGAGAAGAAGGTGCTGAGGATGTTCAAAGATAAACTGGGACTTGCGGACATCAAGCCTGAGCATATTGAGGCTTGTCATCGTGTGGGTCAAAAGGGCAAGCCACGACAGAGGGCCACGCAACAACAGTCGGATCAGGACAGGCCACGCTCGGTAATAGTCCGCTTTGTCTCGCGCAAAACTGCAGAAGCAGTGCTGTACCACAAGAAAAAACTTAAGAACACAGCCTACGTCGTGGTAGAGGATCTTACAAGCGCCAATTTCTACCGCCTCAGGAAGTGCAAGGAGCACCCGGACATTACTTCAGCCTGGACCAGACGAGGCTCTGTCTTTGTTAAAACTTCGAACAACAAGATTGTACAGATTGACACCCTTGAGGACTTGGACACTCTCTCAGTTTCATCACCAGCAACTTCAACGCCGCACAGTGGGCGGCGGCTCCGCGGTTTCGGACGTGGGCGTGGTTCCCTGCTCAACAGCCGATCGGACGACCGACGTCCAGGGCACTCAGCTGATGACGATACCTCTAACATGGAACTCGGTGCAGTCGGTGGAGTCAACCTGTGAACCTTTCCAGTTAAACTACAGCTTTCTGGCTGTTTTGTTTACAGCTCCACCCACTGAGCGACCGTGTAACCCATGACCTTGTGACCCATAACAGCTGCTCGAACAAAGGGACATCACTATCCTTTATTTTTGTTCGCGTTGGAAGAAGGGGTCTCGGACTGCCGTCAGGTTCAGTAGTTTCCTGGACTTTTACCTTATTTCATGGGAAGTATGTGTTCTGTGTGTATTGAGAATACAAGATGTGCAACTGTCTTGTCAAGTACTGGCAGTGGACGGTCCAAATGTGCTGTGTGTCCCGGCGTTCGTCTTTTTCTGCTCGTGATGTAGGAGTGGGAATAGCTACACAAGTGTACTGTTACCAAAACGATGGGAGCAAAGGTACGGTCGCTAGTCGTTAACATTTTGTCCACATAACGGCAGATGAGCGGTATGCCTACCATTTCAGCTACGTGTGTCTTTGTCTACTTGTTTTTTTGTTTTGTCTGCTTGTGTTTTTTGTGTGTTGTGCCATTAGTGTGTGGGGCTTGTTTTTTACAACTTGAGCATGCAACAGTTTGGACTTGTTTTCATACTAACCTTCCTAGTGTTGGCAGTGGCAGGATGACATATACTGGGTCACCATTGTACTGTATTAGGAGTTGGAATATTATAATGTTTGATCAGACTGGGTACATACAAAGTGTGTTTGCAACTGATAGAACTGTTCTGTATCCCTACACAGTGTGCATGCTTGTTCTAGTTGGAGGTCTTGTCTCTGCAGTCACACTGGCTACTTACATAGAGGTGAACACATTTTTGCACAGGATAACTGTTTTCTGTCTGATTACACCATGGCAAGAACTGTAGATTTTAAAATATGTACGTTTAATGTTAACGGCCTTAATGACAGTGGTAAACGAAGGGACATTTTTGATTTTTTAAGACAGCAGGGGCAGGATATATATTTTCTACAAGAAACCCATTTGAAAGAAAACCTTGAGAACTATATAAGGGCCAGTTGGGGTTTTAATTTATGGCTTGCTGGATCAGAGACCAACAGAAATGGTGTGGCCATACTGTTTAATAGTACTTTTGAATACAAGTTGTACAATGTAAACAGAGACCCTAATGGATGTTACATTATTATGGACATAGAATTCTTAAGGAAAAGAGTTACATTAGTAAACTTATATGGACCAAGCAGTGGAGATAATCCTGACTTTTTTGACTCTGTCCATGATCAAATTGAACAGATTGGAAATGACTACATTATTATTGGGGGCGATTGGAATTGTACATTAAATATGAAACTTGATGCTCGCAATTATACTAGTGTTACAAGCCGCCCAAGAACCCGTGCAAGAATAATGAGCATGATGACTACATTTGATCTTATTGATGTGTTTAGAGAATTGTATCCAGATAAACGTGAATATTCATGGCGACGCTTTAACACTATCAAGCAGGGTCGTCTTGATTACTTTTTATTATCACAAGGACTACTTTCTGAAGTAAATGGATCATTCATTAGGCCTGGTCACAGGTCAGATCATTCCGTGGTTACTCTAGCCCTTAAAAAAGAACAGTTCAAAAGAGACAAACAATTTTGGAAATTTAATAATTCACTCCTGAGAGATAAAGTATATATTGCACAGATAAAGGAATTAATTAATGAGGTTAAGAAGCAATATGCTGTTCCAGTCTATAGTCATGACAATATCCATAGGGTCCCTTCAGAAAGTCTTCAGCTGACAATTTCTAATCAATTGTTCTTTGAAACACTTCTCATGGAAATACGGGGGAAAACAATATCTTACTCAGCATATAAAAAGAAAAAGGACACCGAAAAGGAGGAGAAACTCATGAAGGACCTGACACTGCTTGAAAAAAATGTATCGGATAGTTCTGTTCAGGATATAGATAACCTTCGGGCTGAACTACAAGAACTTAGAAATAAGAAGTTAGAAGGCATGGCAATTCGATCTAGAGTTCAGTGGCTTCAAGACGGGGAGAAAGCGAGTAGGTATTTTTGCAATTTAGAAAATAGGAATTTTGTGAACAAGTCAATGAGTTTTCTGGACAAAGGAGATGGCAACATTCTATCCGATCAGAAAGATATATTGTATATGTTCAAAATTTTTATCAGCAGCTTTATAGTCGCAGAGATGTTGAGGAGGTGGATCTAAATAAGCTGATACCAAATGCACCAGTCCTTTCATGTGAAGATATTCATTCGTTAGAAGGTACAATAACATATCATGAAGCAGCATCTGTATTGAAAAACATGAAAAACAATAAAAGTCCTGGCCCAGACGGTTTCACTGTTGAATTTTATAAAATGTTTTTCATTGATATTGGAACCTTTCTGGTTCGATCTGTCAACGAAGGGTTTGAACGAGGACAGCTATCTGTGACCCAGTACCAGGGTGTTATTACTTGCATCCCAAAGGATGATAAGCCAAAACAGTTTATTAAAAATTGGCGACCTATATCTCTGCTGAATGTCTCGTATAAAATTGTTTCAGCATGTATCGCCCAACGCTTACAGCGGGTACTCCCCAACATCATTCATGATTGTCAGAAAGGTTTTGTTAAGGGAAGATATATTGGTGAAAATATAAGGCTCTTGTATGATGTACTTTTGTTTGCTGAGAAAGAGCATATTCCAGGATTATTACTTATGGTGGATTTTGAGAAAGCGTTTGATAGTGTCTCATGGTTTTTCATTGAAAAGTCACTTGAATTCTTTCGCTTTCCTCAAACTATTATTTCATGGTTTCATACTTTGTACGATGATGCTTCTTCTTGCATTTCAATTAATGGACAGTATTCTAACTGGTTCAAGCTACAGCGCGGCTGCAGGCAGGGCGACCCCGTTTCACCATATATTTACCTTATTTGTGCGGAAGTATTGTCACTGATGTTTAGACGGAATAGTAATATGAGAGGTATAAAGCTGAGAGAACAAGAAGTATTGTTGTCATTGTTTGCAGATGATACAACTCTGTTTTTGGATGGATCTGAAAGATCCTTTAATGAAGCTGTGTTTACTCTGGATGCTTTTTCTAGAATGTCTGGACTGAGGGTGAATAATGACAAAACACAAATAGTATGGATAGGGAGCAGGAGGAACTGTCAAGTTAGATTTATGAGGGACAGAAATTTTCAATGGGATCCTGGTATTTTTAAAGTCCTTGGAATAAAATTTTCTACCAATATCAATAACATTTGTATTTTAAACTATGTAGGAAAACTAGACGAAATTAGACGTCTCATTGGAAGGTGGAAAAAGAGGGAAATTACTCCCCTTGGGAAAATCACAGTCATAAAAACTCTTATCATTTCTAAGTTGACTTATCTATTCTTAAACTTGCCAGATCCTCCTGTGCACTTTTTGAAGGAGCTGGAACAGATGTTATTTCAGTTCCTGTGGGGCGGTAAAAGAAACAGAATTAAGAAATCCACTGTCTGTAAATCTTATGAAGATGGAGGACTAAAGATGTGTGATATTTTTTCTTTCCTGTCGACAATGAAGATAAGTTGGCTTAGACGTATAGGATCTGACTCAAGTTTTGCTTGTTTTGTTCAGACTTTGTATCCAGTCCTCAGGAATATTGGTAAATTTGGTGGTGAATATGCAAATGTTGTTATGGTTAGAACTCACAATCCGTTCTGGCAAGATGTTGCCAGACACTATAAGAAACTATGTAATAAGTATATTGTGAACAATGTAAATGACTTTCTTGCTGAACATGTACATTACAATTCAAATATTACCAGAGATAAACGAGTGGTTTTTGTCAAGGAATTGATGGATGCTGATGTTATTCAAATCAAGGATCTAGTCAGTGATCAGGGTGAATTTTTAACCTACGAGAATTTCAGAAGAAAATATGTGACAATCACTAAGACAAATTTCTTGACTTACAATGGAATTATTAATGCGATAAAACACTACCAGACAAAACTTGGCCTTAGACTGGCATCTTGTGGTAGTAAACTAGATAGTGTAGCGTGGCGTTGCATCCACAAAGGAAACCAAAAAGTTATGACCATTTTTAACCAAGAGGCAGCCTTACCAACAGCAGTGGTAAAATGGAACAATGCCTTCACAGGATTGAATTGGAAATCCATTTTTTTAAAATGTTTTAAAACTACTAAGGATGTACAGCTTAGATGGTTTCAAGTAAGGTTACTACACCGGATCCTTCCTACGAGAAAATATCTGTACATGTGTAAGTTGGTGGACTCTCCCTTATGTACGTTCTGCACACAGGAAACAGAGACTATTGAACACTTGTTTTGGGATTGTCATGTTGTTCAACATTTTTGGAATGAATTTTTGTCTGTGCTGCTCTCTAAGTGTGGACATTGTGACAGACTTGTATTTGGAAAGGAATTGGTTCTCTTTGGAGAGGCACAGAACACTATAGCAGACTTACCACTGGACTTTATTATACTTTCAGCAAAATTTTTCATTCACAAGTGCAAACTACAGGGTAGCATTCCCAATGTCCAGACCTTCATGCACCTTTTGAAACATAAGTATAAAATAGAAGAAGCTGCTTCCTCTTCTGTTGGTAGAAAAGTTGTATTTTCACAGCTTTGGAACCCCTACAAGGCCCTGTTGGCCTGAAATGCAAAAAGGACGTTTGTGAAAACGGGAAATAACCCTGTCAACTTAGTCAACCCTTTGCATAATGTAGTTATCTACCCTGCCCTGACTGTTGTATGATCATGCATTTTTTTTTTTTTTTTTTTTTTGGGGGGGGGGGGGGGGGGGGGTTTGTTGCCGTTTTTTTTTTTTTTTTTTTTTTTGGTTTTCTTTTTTGTTTTTTCTGTTCGATTTTTTTTTTTTTTTTTTGTGTGTGTGTGTTATTGTCTTTTCTTGTTCTGTGTGTGTTTATCCTTTGTGTTTTATTTATTTATTTTATTTATTTATTTTTTTTTTTTCCATTTGTCCTGTTTCTTACCTGTAGCACTTCCTGTTGTTAGTTTGTTGGTTAGTTAGGTTTGTGTTTGTTTTTTTTTGTGTTTTTTTTTGGTTTTTTTCTTCTTTTGTTTGTTCGTTTTTCTGTTTTTCTTTTTTGGTGGATTTAGTTGCCATTGGCTTATTCGGTACATGTATGTTGTTTTGTTTATGGATTTTATGTCTTTGTATGCATGTATGTAAATGTATTCTCGTACGCTTTTGTTCATATATATATGTATAATTGTCCACAAAAAAAGATAAATAAAAAAAAAAAAAAAGTTTCCCTACCTCGTGCACTGCTAGAGGGGGTATACAAAATGGAGACGTTCCAGCTGTTCTTTGTTGACAGAAGTTAAGTAATGATTGGGGGCAAGTATAGGGAGGGGAATCATTGCTGGAAGGAACAAGCGATTCTGCTACAGAAATAAAATGATTGTTGAATGTGTCTGCGGTGATGCTAGAAGGGGTGGCTGCCGATTTCTTATTGCTACCTCTAGCGACTAAGTTTACGGCACGCCATACTGAGGATGCGTCTTTTCCGTCTCTTATTGTACGATCACATAGATCCCATTTAGCTTTCCTGACCATGTTCTTTACACGATTTCTTTCCTTTTTGTAATCACTAAAATGTTTCTGTTCTTTTAGCTTGTCCCTATATTTCATTGCCTGAATGATTTCCTGAGTGATCCAAGGGGATACAGTGTTATTTTTTTCCTCGTTTTCGCTGTATCGGGGCATGCCTATCAAGCACACTGCTAAATAAACTATGCCACTTTGAGACAGCTGATTGAGGACCAGTTTCATTGTAAACATGAGCGAAGGGAGTGTTGTTTAGTTCAGCAAGAAATGCTGCTTCATTAAACTGTTTGAAAGATCTGTAAGTGACTGTTGTGTGTCCACCCTTGTTGTTGATTGGAAGTCAGTGCCGATGACCACGAGCAAATGCCAGGATAGTGATCACTAACACTTAGATTACCAACCTGCACACCCGAGACAGCATCAGGTCGGTCAGAATAAATGTGGTCGATGAGGGTTGATGTGGATGCGGTGACTCTTGTAGGAGATTTGACTAACTGGTGAAGACCTACCAAATTAATCGTACAATCCCATGCTGCATGCGGTTTAAACATATCAATATTAAAATCGCCCATTACAATTACGTCATTGTCAGGTAATCCTATATTTTCAACATTATGCAAAAAATCATCATACCAATCGAAGTTGGCAGCGGGGTTACGGTACATAAAACTAACAAACAATGGCCGAGTTTTGTGGCTTTTTACTTCTAACCATTAGCATTCCACACCTGGAGTCTCTAAATCCTGACGCCTGTGAACTAAATGTTGGATGGATTGATGTATATAGACAGCGAGACCTGTCTGTCCAGAGGAGCATGGATCACGGCGAACCAGGGAAAAGTTGGGGACACTGATGGCTTCATCGCTTATGTTGGGGTTTAGACGCGTCTCACTAAAGCCAAACAGATGGAATGGTTCAGGGTGGTTGGTTCAGATACAGACAAACATCAGACATCTTATTAAACAAATGATACACATTTAAGTGGCCTAGACGTAAGTCGTTACGCAGTTTGCCGAATTGAGGCATTGTATGTATACTGAATGTAATAGAAAACTGAAAATAATATCAATAAAGGAAGTAAAAGGAGACGACAATCGATAAAATGATTATGTAAGCCAGATGATGACAAAAATCAGTGTATGCACAAGAAAATTGATACCCACGGATATGTAGAAGAGAAGGATAAATCCAGGGGTGATTGTGCACAAAACTCACACTACAGTCCGGTTCGGCTAGGTAGGTAGTATCCTTCGGGTGGGAGTAATCCGTAAGTGTACACACAGGTAGTTCACACTATCCACGTCGGATCACTACAGGAAGTCCAAGGGCACTGTAACGGCCACGCTTCGGCGATCGTTAATAAAACAAACTACTAACTGCAGATAAGTACGTACTGCACAGGTGGGGATCGCACAGTTCTTGCACCGTGTCAGAGAGAGAGAGAGAGAGAGAGAGAGTTTCGACTTCTTCTTTGTTTATTTCTGCTTTACCACTACCGTTGGTACATCCGCCTCAAGCTATACAATGCATTCCGGGATCAGCGGGACAGGCAGCGACGTCTAGAGGAACAGAACTTCCGGTATGACGTGTTTGGGTCTTTTGACAGCCAGGACGCAGACTGGGTGCTAGAGCATCTCATGCCGAAACTGGAGGGGAGGCTGGGATTGCGTCTGTGTCTGCAGAGACTTCATCCCGGTGTAGCATCCGTCCGGTCCCCCCTCTGAAGTAGTCCCCCGGGGGACCAATTCGTGGCAAAAACTGCTCTATAATGGTCCCCCCTTAGACAATACTGAACATTAAATATTACTAGAATTTCAAACAATAAATAAATAAGTCAATCAATATTCTCTCTCTCTCTCTCTCTCTCTCCCCCCTCACTCTCTATCTCTCTCTCTCTAGCAAAACTGAAATAGACATTTACGTTCTTTGACAAGAAAAACTTTATTTCAAAAGCAAACTTGATCTTTCCATTTCCACATTGGACTCTCATGAGGATTATTTGGTATGTCCAGTCACACTGTGGATGTCTAAGGGGGGACCATTATAGAGCAGTTTTTGCCACGAATTGGTCCCCCGGGGGACTACTTCAGAGGGGGGACCGGACCGGATCCTACACCGGGTACACCAGTTTTAGAAAACATTATGAAATGCATGGAGTCGAGTAAAAAGATGACGATGATCTCAAAGGATTTCGCTGAAAGCCATTGGTGTCAGTTCGAGCTGCAGGTTTGCCTGACTCACGCCATGGACAATGAGGGCTCGCATCTGGTGGTGTTGCGTCATGACATCCCATCACGTGACCTGACCCTAGCGATGACTGCGGTGATGAAAACCACGACCTACATTGAGTGGCCGGGAGATCCTGACGGTAGAAGCTTGTTCTGGCGGCGTGTGCATCTGGCTCTGTCCGAGATTTTGCCTGGTCATTGACTTTCAAAGATTGATTTGGTTGATTGATTGATTGATTGATTGATTGATTGATTGAGAATGATTGAGAATGGATGATAATGATAATGATGAGATAATCACCACAAATCTGTCACATAAGGGTTCAGCAGTAGGCTGTGGAAAACATTGAACACTCCCACTTACAGGGTGGCATCACCGAGATTCAAAATCAGCACCCCGAAACTCATTCGGCGGTGGGGGGGGGGGGGGGGGGGGGGGGGGGGGGGGGGGGGGGGGGGGGGGGGGGGGGGGGGGGGGGGGGGGGGGGGGTGGGGGGTGGGGGGATGTGGGTCTGGGGGGGGGGGGAGTCATGCAACCCATACAAAAAAAGAGTGAGGGACCTTTGTTCCCAGATTTAAGGAAACAGACTCACTGCCTTAATGACTATAATATACCTGCACCGTATGACCTTGAGAACGGATGAATGTGTACAACTATACTTTCAAGTCTTTAGAGACTTTGGTGTGTGTGTGTGTGTGTGTGTGTGTGTGTGTGCACGTTTTCCAATGGAAACATCGTTGCTGTGAGATCGTGTGCATTATTGATTATTATCACTTTCCTTGTTCTCGTCCTAACCCCTTTGCTTAAAAAACAACAACAACAACAACAACAAAAACAACACCTAGGTTATTTATTCATGAACGCCATCTAAATAATTATTGTTCTGTTCGTTTCATGAGGAAGCTCGTGATCACATTGCTAGTTGTGATTCAATGGATTAGAATAATTTATCCGCTGCTGTTATTAAAGCGAAAGGTTTTTCCGTGTGTGTGTGTGTGTGTGT
Organism: Batillaria attramentaria; assembly: GCA_018292915.2. Taxonomy (NCBI): domain Eukaryota; kingdom Metazoa; phylum Mollusca; class Gastropoda; family Batillariidae; genus Batillaria; species Batillaria attramentaria. The sequence goes on along the minus strand of JACVVK020000328.1, from coordinate 762,663 downwards.
GTGTGTGTGTGTGTGTGTGTGTTGCTTCTGTAGAACAAAGTTTAAGAAGACGTTGCAGACGGAAATGTTTCTCTGAACACACACACACACACACACACACACACACACACTCACGCACGCACGCACGCACAGCAATGCTGTATGCCTGAAAAAAAACGTATAGAGGTTTTAATTAGCTTGAAGTCCTGCAAAACAAAACTGAGTACATTTCACCGATAACTGATACAAAAACCTCCCCTCTTCGGCCCACGATGGGTGGGTGGGCGTTTAGGAGTTTAACGTCCTTTTCCACCACGTACAGGTGATATCAAAGACGGGGCAACGAGAAAAAGGGCAGCACAAAAATTTGGCCCAAGCCGGCATTCGAACTCACGACCCGAGCAGTGAAAGTCCAACGCTCTACCATTCGGCCATCCCGGCTTCCCCCCCCCCCCCCCCCCCCCCCGTCCCGATTCCATAAAGAATGTAACCATACTGATACGCTGCGACCAACAGACTGACGGATATTGCGAATAACTTTGGCAACACATATCAGATATTAACGTAAATATATGATGGGCTCCCAAGAAAGGAGGACAGAGGATGTTTTGGGGTAAATAGAGGTACTGATATCACTAAAAGTGAAAAGAAAAAAAAAAAACTTTCTTTTCAAATGAAAAATATTTTGCAGCATGGTGTAGGCCTGAGATATGTTTGTTGAAAACTTGCAGCTGAAAAGCGGCCATTTTGAGGGGGGAAAAAAGGCGGGTGAAGCGTGGCATCCGTATCATGCCGGTATCGCATATTTGTATCATCATAAGCTCGATTTTAACTTGATTACATACGCCACATTCACCCTTGAAACATTCACAGAAGTTGCATTAGTTGTTTAACATTCCGAAAATGCCAGAAATTTCAAAATCTCTAACTCGACCCCCGCATCAGTTTTTGCAGATTTTCTCAAAAGTGGCCGGCCGACGACGCCTCCTTTTTTGTGGACACCATCACAAATCACTCTGACAGCCTATTTGAGACGATAGTGTGAATGTTATGTTTTGTTCTCACGCGAGTACAAACATCATGCATGGGAATTGGAGAAGTCAAAAAAGATTGAAATTTTCGCGGTGCACAAAGACCGAAGGACGGACTTTACCCAAGAAACTGAAAACCGGGGGGGGGGGGGGGGGGGGGGGGTGGGGGGGGGGGGGGGGGGGGGGGGGGGGGGGGGGGTAGAACGAACGGAACAAAAACGCTGTACTTTCCTCTTAGGTATCGCGTAACTCAAGCGGGCGGCCAACAACTCGGCGGCAATCGGTGAAAAGAAAAGCGGAGCTGCATTTTTTTTTTTTTTTTTAATCAACCAGACGTTTTTAGGCGGAAATTTTTTTTTTAGGCGGAAACTCAATTTGATTTAGGCGGAAAATACAGACTCTTTTAGGCGGAAATTTCCTTGTTAGGCGGAAACCCAATTTCATTTAGGCGGAAATTGGCCTTTAGGCGGACAATTCCTGAAACATGTCAATAGACCGGGCCCCCGTAGTGTAGTTGTTAGCACTTCGGACCATGGACCGGGAGACCCGGGTTCGAGTCCCAGCCGAGGCAAGCGGGATTTTTCCTACCTAGGTCGGCTCCTACCCAGAGCGGGTGTGCTATGGGCCCAATGGGGAGGCTGTTGCCACACAGCCGAGATTCACCCACTCATGCATAATAAAAATTGCCCCAGCTTCCAGGGCCTCGGTGGATTCTACCCATGACATGGGAAGAGCACCATTGGAGCTGGCAAAGAGTTGGGACGGCCAATAATAATAATAATAATAATAAACGTCAATAAAAGAAGGCTGCATTTGTTTTCCTTTGTGACATGTTGGGTGATGGCATCAAAAATACCATGTGGTCTGGCCAAATGGCCGCCTGCTCAGGATCAACAAAAGGCAACCAGTGAAAATGACAAATAGTCTACCTCTGTAATACCAAGCACCATTATAAACTCAATACAGCTTTTTCTTGCATGTAGATTTATACCTGACCCCATATGTGGGATCTTGGTCCCAAACGGGTTAATGAGGAAAGACAGCCGGTTTTACCAGTATGCCTGCCGTGATCAATGAACTGCTAAAGCGATGACGCGAGTGTGAGAAAGCCACAAGGATGTCACCACAGCGTATTCAATATCAAAAGCAGGATTTTTTTCAAAGTTGTCAGTCAACTCCTCGAAAGGCGTCCGCGCACACCAAGACGATTTTCGTTATTCTCCGTTAAGTGCCAGACAGCGAATTTTTGAATCTACGCCAGTTGAGGTCAGTTGTCTTTATTTTCTTTAACTTGAGATAACAGTTTCTTCATTTTCTGTAACTTGAGACAAACAGTTTCTTTCATTTTCTGTAACTTGAGATAAACAGTTTCTTCATTTTCTGTAACATGAAATAAACATTTTTCAAATCCTGTGAAAGAAAGTCCAATATAGTTTGTTTTTTTAAATGTAAGCACTGAAATTCATATGGATAAATTGATAAATTGTCGTTCATTTTGTTTTCGGACAAATCGGAATTTTGTGTTTGTGATAGCGAAATTTAACTCACAAAATAGTTTTGTACAGAGTGTCTTTTCATCAAAAGGGCAAATAACCGGGTTTTTTTTTCAGATTTACCCCTATTTGTTCCGTCTTGGCAGTTACGACTACGAAGGAGGTGATTGAAGACAGAAAATGTGTGCCAGGAAGCAGTGTACTCACTTGTGAAAGAGCATAAGCTCATGCATGGACGACATGTGTGACGAACACCGAACCAATGAAAACGTTAAAACGATCCAAGGAAATTCTGACAGACAAGAACTCTTCGTGAGACACTGGTCACTAGACAAGAACAGTACAGCCAAAAGAGGCTTCAGTCCAGAAAGTGTTTACATTACCAGAACTGTAAACAGTACAGGAAGTGTTCACACCAAGAACTGTAAACAGCACAGGAAGAGTTTACAACACAAGAACTGTAAACAGCACAGGAAGAGTTTACAACACAAGAACTGTAAACAGTACAGCAAGTGCTTACAACACAAGAACTGTAAACAGTACAGCAAGTGCTTACAACACAAGAACTGTAAACAGTACAGGAAGTGTTTACAACACAAGAACTGTAAACAGTACAGGAAGTGTTTACAACACAAGAACTGTAAACAATTGGTACAGACAGTGTTTACCACACAAGAACTGTACGCAGTTGGTACAGAAAGTGTTTACACAAAAGACACTGTAAACAATCAGCACAGAAAGTATTTACAATACAAAAAGTGTAGAGTGTTTACAACACTAGAACTGTAAACAATCAATACAGAAACTATTCAGAAAACCAGAACTGGAGTCGGTACAGAAAGTGCTCGGCAGATTTGTACCGTACACTTCAAAGTTTCGTTTTCCACGCGATAAGAATTAAGAAAACAACAACAACAGCAACAACAACAATTACATGTCAGTTAAGAGTAGTGACCAAAAAGCAATACGTCGATATAAAAACACCCCCCCCCCCAAAAAAAAAAAACACAAAAAAAACCAACAAAGGACGAAGAATGAATTTCAAGATGGTTCCCTACGGTAGATTTTTCACTGTCCACATTTTACAAACTCTGTTGCTTGTAAATGTAGCAGGTTTTAAAAACAACTACATACCGCACAGTACAGGATGTCAAACCTCTGGCCAATCCCGGGTCGTGGGGTTGTACACTTGTTTCGAAAATGGGTTTGTGCTGGTACAGACCTTCCCTATTTGCCTCCCCTCCCATACGCAACTACAAAACTCCTGCTTGCTTCAGAAGGGAAAAGTTACCCCATGCCTGACTATTTCTTTTCAAACGTCACGAGAATAGTGGAACTTTGCTTCAAGGGCGAGCACCAAGTAGCCTTCTATCCCAAAGCCTTACTTCCCCTGAAGAGACTGACGGCTTTGTACATTAGTGTACAACAACTGAACGTGTCCAGCATTTTGTCCCCGTTTCTTCAGTTAAAGCTTTGACGACGCTTGCACTCTGGGATAGGTCCCACTCGGGTATGTGATTCCTGGCGACATTTTTGTCAGATATCCAATGCCGGAGCTAGAGGAACTTTCTCTAGTGGGTCTTCGGATGTTGAATCAGACGTTAGATCTGTCAGTGTTTTCTCCATTGAAGCGACTCAGGATTCTCAATTTTACCAATGGCGTCATCTCAGACCTCTCCAACGCGTTTTCACTGCCATCTCTTCAAAAGATGGATCTGGGTGAAAACAACTTTACAAATATCTTTCTTGCGCAGTTTTGTCACTTCCAAACCTCATCGCCCTGAACCTTTCACACAACAACATTAATGCCATTATAGGTATAGTTCGACTGACCCGATGACACTCTTTCAAAGGAATCCTTCCTTTAACAATCTACTTCTAGTGTAAACTTCACTCCATGTCGGATGTTACAACTGAGGGTACTGGACGTCTCCTACAATTCCATTTCTCGCATGACAAACGCAGAGTCCTTTCCAAACCTTGAAGAACTGTATCTGAGTTTTAACAATTTCGAAACGTTAGATCTTAAACAGTTTTCTCCACTGACGCAGCTTAAACAGGCTGATCTTTCCCGTAATAAACTCACTGGTGAAGTAATACCTGATTATATGCGAAATCTCGAAGTTTTCCACTTAGAAGAAAACAAAATCTCTGGACTACCAGAAACATGCGGACAAAGTGGATCTTATTTTCCGAAATTACAAGTAATCGACCTGACCGATAACCTAGTGAAGGTCCGTTTGGGTGAGCTTTGCTTACCAAAGCTGAGGACCTTACTATTGGGCAAAAACGAATTTGAAGGGATGAATTTTAGTTTCTTCGACGAACAGCATTTTCCGTATTTGACCACCCTCGACGTGTCTGATCAGCGTGATTTTCGTTATGTTTACAACATGGGACTCAATACAAATGTACAGTCATTAGATCTTAGCTTAAATACTGAACTTGATTTCAGCAACGATTATTCGGTTCATGAAAACAGTTTCACAAGATGCATTCACTTAAAAGCACTGTATCTCAACCACACAAACTTTGGAAGGGTTGACCCGAAGAGATTTCAGCTGCTGTTCGGTATCTTGACAAAACTCCATCACTTATCACTGAGATTCACTGGTCTCACTCACATCACCGCCAGCATGTTCAGCACACTGACGTCACTTCATGTCTTGGACTTAAGTGGAAACCGACTGTTTCAACTGCCTGACAAAGTCTTCCTTCGAGTTCCCTTCCTGACTTCACTCAATGCTAGTAACAACCAGATTCCAACGGTAAGTAAGTCAACGTTTCCACTCTCCACCCGCCTTCGACTTAAGCACCTTGACTTCAGCGCCAACCCACTTGTGTGTTCTTGTGACTTGCTGTGGTTTCGCCAGTGGCTGATAGAAAGCCCTTCACTGTTCCAAGATTCTGTCGCTGATTATGTGTGTGATAATTTGCCTGATACCTCTATACAATCGTTTTTCATTCAAGAACAAACCTGTTTGCTGAGTGAAGCTTCAATCCAAACGATCATAGCGACAGTGTCTTTGCTGATTCTTGTAATGACAACCATCACACTGACATACCATTACCGCTGGCACATCCGCCTGAGGCTTTACGAGGCGTTCCGGCACAAAAGAGACAGACTGCAACGTTTTGAAGGACAGAACTTCCGGTATGACCTGTTCGTGTCTTATAACAGTCGGGACGAAAACTGGGTGCGCGAGCATCTCACACCGGAACTGGAGGGGAGGCTGGGATTGCGTCTTTGTCTGCATCATCGCGATTTCGTTCCGGGAACACCTATTGTGGAAAACATCATGGAATGCATGGAGTCCAGTAAAAAGATGATGATGATCTTCTCAAAGGATTTCGCTGAAAGCCACTGGTGTCAGTTCGAGCTGCAGGTTTGCCTGACTCACGCCATGGACAATGAGGACGCGCTTCTGGTGGTGTTCCTTCATGAGATGCCGTCACGTGATCTGACCCACACAATGACAGCGGTGATGAAAACCACGACCTACATTGAGTGGTCGGACGATCCTGAGAGTAGACACGTATTCTGGAGACGTGTTCGCTTGGCTCTCTCCGAAATTTTGCCTGGACGTTCATGATGATGATGATGATGATACTTGCAATATTACAATCGAAATCTCTCTGACATGCTAGAGAGAGAGAGAGAGAGAGTATCTAACTGGGTATTTCCCCAAACAAATATTGTTGCAGGGAAGATTATGTGGGTTATTAACATCCTTCCTTGTTCTCGTCTTGCATGATTTTAACCTCGAGTGGATATAAACAGGAAAAATATCCTCCTACTTTTAAAGAAGGTTATTGCCTGTGAAAGCTGAGCAGATTGTTTTGTTCGTATCAGGAGGAAAATTATTATCAACTGATTCAATGGTTTAGAATATTTTAACTGGTGCTATGATTGCATGTTCCTGAATGCGCGTTCGCTTGTGTGACTTTGTGTATTAATGTAAATCATTGCCTTGAAATATTGCGTTGTTCTCTCTCTCTCTCTCTCTCTCTCTCTCTCTCTCTCTCTCTCTCTCTCTCGCTGTGTGTGTGTGTGTGTGTGTGTGTGTGTGTGTGTGTGTGTGTGTTTTGAACCTCTTTAATCTCACACACGAATGTGTGAGCGAGCACAAAGACCAAGACTATCGGATGATATGACAGCTTGACCCCACAGGTCTAAAGCACTCCAGACACAAGCCCAGACATTCAGAAATGCAAAGCACAATGTCGGGGTGTAAGGGGTGTGTGTGTGTGTGTGTGTGTGTGTGTGTGTGTGTGCTTTCAGCGCAGCGAGTCCTTGGAATTTTGAGAGCAGCGCTATATAAAAACAACAACTATGTATTATTATCATTATTATTAGTATTATTATTTGATTCATTGAGAAATGTTAGTGTTACTGCCATGAGTCCATGGAACAAATATTACAAAACTAGAAAATGTCATCCTCCGAAATGTCTACACCTGCTAAATAGTGTACAGAGTGCTAGTCCAGTTGCGACCAATCCCGCCCCCCCCCCCCCCTCCCACCCTTTCTTTCGTATTTTGGTTTTTGTAGTTATCACTCAGTGTGTACAGCTCTGTGCTTGTGCTCATATTTAACTTGAGTACAAGGCTTCCTGAAAAACGGACATTTCATTTTCTTAGCAGACTGGCTTAGTTCCGACGCTGGTAAATCTGAAGGAAACAAAGGTAGTTTTTGCAGTATTTTCTGCCAACACGGAAATCTAAATTATCAAACAAAAGTAGAATGATCAACCAGTTAAGTCTTTGCTAGTCACGCTTCTTGTATAAGTAACTTAAATGAACAAATGTTCTACTAAAGTGAGGATTTGGTTAGTTTTATATTACTTTATGATATATTTCAGAAAATGAAAACGGCTACCTCGATTGACGTCGATGCCAAACAAGATGACATGTCTTTGAAGTGTTGTCGGCCATTGGCACTCAGGTCGCAGACAAAAAACAAAAACAAAACAACAACAACAAATTTTCGATCTTTCATCCGTCTGGTTATATGTGGATCCCCCAGGAGAGACTGATCCCGGGACAAATAACATGCTGCAAATAAGTTCCAGCACGATTTTCCGCCTCAGTTAGACTTCTCACATTACAAGCTTCGCCTGACTTAATTGGTCGTTACTTCCGACACGCAGTCGCCATGTGAAACTAGTTGGGTTTTGTTGAGTGTTTTTTATGGGTTTGTTTTTCTTTTTTGCCTTTTTTCTCCTTACTTGACACAGTGTTTGTCCTTAATGGGGTTGTTATTATGATTACTGACAATTATTGTTGTTACTACATTTTCATTTATCAAGTTGTTGCTATTGTCGTCGATGTTGTTGCTTTTGTTGTAAGAACAACAAATCGTTGTTATCGTTGAAGAGAGAATCAACCCCAGCACATACGGGTGACATCAAAGACGGGGCAACGATGAAAAAGCCAGCACAAATATTTGGCCCCAGACGTGATACGAACTCACGACCCGAACATTACAAGTTCAACTCTCTACCATTCGGCCACCCCGGCTCCCCGAAGAAGAAGAAGAACAACAACAACAATGGCCATAATAAGGAAATAGTACCGATTTTACGATGCAACTGTGTGCTTGAAGCAATTATTTGCTAGTGCAATGGTGGAAATGTGAGAAAGCCATAAGGACGTAACCACAGTGTCTTAAAAATGAGATGTAGGGTGATCTTTCCGCAGGTGTCAGTCACTCAGGGCATCAGCGTACACCAGGACGAAAAACAGATTGAAAAATCTTTATCTTCGCGACCTACAAAATCGCCACTTTTGCATTCCGTTTCTTCGAGGGTTCTCTTCCTCCCTACCTGTCGGCCTTACTCTGTAAGTATCAACCGTCGCGCACCCTGCGTTCCGCTAGCGAAAAACTCCTCACAATTTCGAAGCGTAACATGAAAACTGCCGGAGAGCGCTCTTTCAGCTTTTTAGCCCCGACTGTCTGGAACTCTTTGCCAATCGAACTCCGCCTTCAGACCTCACTGCCTCTGTTTAAATCGCATCTGAAGACCTATCTCTTCCGCCAAGCCTTTGACAGCTAAACCTCTGTTAAGCCTCAGTGTCTGTGTGCATCATGAGTTCGTTGCACTGCCAAATTGTATGTAAGCGGAGGGGATGTAAATAGCGCGCGCGTGTGTGTGTGTGTGTGTGTGTGTGTGTGTGTGTGTGTGGTGTGTGTGCTTTAAGCGCAGCGAGTCCTTGAAGCGGGAGAACGGCGCTCTATAAAAGCCATGTATTATTATTAATATTATTACCTACTTGTCAACGGGCAAAAATGTCAAACAGCGACTGGAATAGGTCAGAATTTACTTAGCATCTTTGTTGAGGTCAGTTGAGGTCAGTTGTCTGGTTTCTGTTACATATTATAAATTTCAGTTGAAATCCTCAGTTTGATGCAAAAGGAACAACAAGCCCATTTCAGTTTTAGGTAGTTTGGGTTTGTTTGTTTTTGGTAATTACCGAGGAGGCAACTGGTAAATCTTCATCAATTTTGTTTTCGGATAATCGAAAATTCCGTGTTTGTGGTAGGAAAATTCAACTTACAAAATGGTTGTGAGTCTCTTCCTCTTCTGAAAAGAGCAAATAACTCTCTGTGTGTGTGTGTGTGTGTGTGTGTGTGTGTGTGTGCGTGTGCGTGGGCGTGTGTGTGTGCGTGTGCGTGTGTGTGTGTTCCATGTCAGTACTGTGTTCTACATTATTATGGATGGATGGTTGCGTACAGAGCGATGTGATGGTGCGTGTTCTGGTGGTGTGGCTTAATGGAATGGAAGCTGTCCTAACATTTTATGCATCTACATAGACTACTCCAGTGATGTAGTACGTGTCCTGAGAAGCTGTGCCCGCCAAGTCAGACAGAGAGGCCCGCGTAAAGTTTATGGTACGTGCTGCACAAAGTGAAATTCATTAAACTTCCTTCTCTCCATAGACAAAATATGTTCAGTTATTAATTTTGCTCTCTCTCTCTCTCTCTCTCTCTCTCTCTCTCTCTCTCTCCTCCCTCCTTCCCCTCTCTCCCTCCCCCTGGGAGCCGGAACAGTTGTATGGTGGAGGGTTGGACTTTCCATGTTCGGGTAGTGAGTTCGATTTCCCGATTGGAGCCAAGTATCTCTGCTGGCCTTTTTAAGTTGTTTCTCTATAGAGAAACAACTTTATGAGACGGGGCAGATTTTGCTACGCGCAGCAGCAAGTTTCAGTGATACAAAACAAGACTGTGACGTTTCTCCACACAATACTTATTTTAACGCACACAGTGACGTAACGAAATCTGCGTCATAGACACCTTACGTGCACACTATGCTGCTGCGTTCTTTTTGGCGGGGAGTGACGTGTGTGTGTGTGTGTGTGTGTGTGTGTGTGTGTGTGGACGGATGTAATGATGACTATCTCCTAAACCACCTCGTTGGAGGCCTTTTTACTTTGAGATAAAATGGGAATTCACCTTCTCCAGAGCTACCTTTCACGATTTTTAGCCTGCCGCATTTTCAGAAGAGTTATCGCCAATTTTAAAAAAAATCGGTCATGTTACGATTTTTTTTCGAAAAAGTTGTTCAAATTCCTTCATTTTCTAGACTTTGGAAGTTCACCCAATCACACTGCCTTGATTCGTGCTACAGCTCTGTAGCTCTGACTGGTTTTGTGTAAAAAAAATATTTCCGAGGTAGGGGTTGTTTGCATATAAGGCCAAATATCTATGAAAAGACTCTTTCAAATTACTCATCATTCCGGTATTTTTATCACTTATGCCAACTGCACATATGACATGAACTACTGCACTATTATAGCTTTAGTATTAAGAATAACAGAGCTTTTAGATAAACACATTTTTTTCACGTTTCTGTGAGAAGCGCTGGTCAAAAAAGTTCCAATTTTGCAATTTCGTAAGTACAACCCGAGGCACTTAAGTCCACGTTTCATCAGCTCTCTAGATCTTCCAGATTTTATATCAAAATTAATTCAGTCACGGAAGTCACAGAAACAACAAGGAAATCACAAAATATGAAGAAGTATCACATGACAGACGAGCAGCTTGAGGCTGACGTCAAATGTTTAGTTCACAGACAAAATCTGCAAGTATTGTCACTGCTTCCGACATTTCATCAGCCCTCTAGATCTTCCAGATTTCATGTGAAAAATAATTCAGTCGGAGAAGTCACAAAGCCAACAGGGAAATTACAAGACATGAACAAGCATCCTCAGACGATCTCAGTGCTAGAGGCTGACGTCAAAAGTTTAGTTCACGGAATTGACGTCATCTCTCTCTCTCTCTGTATGACGACCTGCCTGAGGCTGACGGCAAATGTTTAGTTCACGGAACTGACCTCTCTCTCTCTCTCTCTCTTTCTCTCTCTGTGGGGAGCCAGGGTGGCCGAATGGTAGAGCGTTGGACTTTCAATGCTTGGGCCGAGAGTTCGAATCCTGGCCGCTGGGGCCAAATATTTGTGCTGGCCTTTTTCTCGTTGCCCCGTCCTTGATATCACCCTTTTGTGGTGGAAAACGACGTTAAACTCCTAAACACCCATCCACCCACCCTCTCTCTCTGCCTCTCTCTCTCTCTCTCCCCCTTCTTCCCCCACCCGGCCCCACCCCCAGTCACGTGGCTAACCGGTCGAGGTCGTAGAGGATCTAGTCAAAGACCGTACGGTCTTTGATCTAGTGTCGTTGGTAGAACTTGGAGAGAGGAGAACCGGCAACAATAACAACAAAACAGACAAAATAATATGAAGTTTGGAGAAACAACTTTGTAGGACGGGGCCGTTCCTCCTTGTTTGAAATCTCTGGAACTTGCTGCTGCGCGCAGCGAAATCTGCCCCATCCCATAAAGTTGTTTCTCTATAGAGAAACAACATAAAAATGAGGACTTCTGAAGGAGCTGTCTGGCATTACTCACAACTGAGGGAGAGGGGACCTTTTCTAGGGAATGGAGCTTTGCGTAACTTCGTACACACAATTTTACACACAAGTTTACTTCGCGGAATTGACGTCATCTCTCTCTCTCTGTATGACGACCTGCCTGAGGCTGACGTCAAATGTTTAGATCACGGAACTGACCTCTCTCTCTCTCTCTCTCTCTCTCTCTCTCTGGGGAGCCAGGGTGGCCGAATGGTAGAGCGTTGGACTTTCAATGCTTGGGCCGAGAGTTCGAATCCTGGCCGCTGGGGCCAAATATTTGTGCTGGCCTTTTTCTTGTTGCCCCGTCTTTGATATCACCCTTATGTGGGGGGGGGGGGGGGGGGGGGAAAGGACGTTAAACTCCTAAACACCCACCCACCCACCCACCCTCTCTCTCTGCCTCTCTCTCTCTCCCTCCCTTCTTCCCCCACCCGGCCCCACCCCCAGTCACGTGGCTATTCGGTCGAGGTCGTAGAGGATCTAGTGTCATTGGTAGAACTTGGAGAGGGGAGAACCGGCAACAATAACAACAAAGACAAAATAAAATGAAGTTTGGAGAAACAACTTTGTAGGACGGGGCCGTTCCTCCTTGTTTTATTTTGCTGCCCAGATTATTTTGCCAGATCCAATGGTCATGGTTGGAATCCACTAGGCACGATAGTTGCGGCAATTTGTTTTTGATATGCATGATGATGGAAATGAAGATGACGGAAAGATGCCGCTGTGGAGGTCCCTGTGGTTTGAGAATGTGGGACAGGGCTGCACTCCACGCTTCCTGTCATAAATATCCCGGCATTTCCCAGGCCCGGGAACTACGGCACCTGCGGTGTCGGTTTTGTAATCGTCCACATCATGTGATGTGTCATACCAAGGGAAGCACCCCCAAAGTCGCACCCCTGAAGCTGGTGAATCTCGGCTGTGTGGCAACAGCTTTCCCATTGGGCCCATAGCACACCCGCTCTGGGTAGGAGCTGACCTAAGTAGGAAATATCCTGCTGGACCCGGCTGCGACTCGAACCCGGGTCTTCCGGTCCATGGTCCAAAGTGCTAACGCTACACTACCGGGGCCGGTACCAGTTCCGTGTCTTATCGGCGTAAGTGAAATTTTTCGTGAAAACCCGAACTGTCAAAATGTAAAGTATAGATAGAAATTAGATAAACTATACCTCGGAAAGGTCTCAACTGACAATGAGGTCAAAGGTAATCACGCTTCAGTCATTGACGTGTACTCTCATGGAACAGCAAGAAATAGTGACGTCAGTGAATGGCATCAAAGTATTATCATTGAATTGTTACATTTTTTGTTTAAAAAGGTGTGCAAACTAGAGAGGCAGAAGCCTCCATGGCTCCCTTGTGACATGGGTCAAGGTCATTCAAAAGAGTATGTTTGCAAAAATCTTATCACTATCTATTATCAAGCCAAGTAAGGTGTCTCTGGTGTTCTTAGTTCCTGGTAATATTACAGTTCTACCCAAAACTGTTTGTACGGCCTTGACCCTAACACAAGACCATTGAATACATGTATATCTGTAAAGTTCTTATCAATGTCTATCATTTGTAGATTCCGAAAAAAAAAATGCCAATGTAAAATTTTCAAACAGAGAGCTTTACTGACCCTAACCTTTAGTCAAGGTATGATATATTTTGAAAGGTCTTACGGCTGTCTATCAGCATACCAAGTTTGGTGCCTCTGCTGTGTGTAGATTCTGAGACAATGCTAATGTTAAGGTTTAGTGCGAAATGCGGACACACAGATACGCACACACACACGTGAGCCCAAAAGCAGTAATAATATCAATTTTGGCTTGTTTCAATCATGCCGAGAAGAAACGGACAAACTGAGAACTTAGTTAAGCCACTAGGCCAGGAACAAAGTTTTCTCTTTGAAAGGTGTACGAAAACGGTTCCATAAAAAGGTTCAAAAAATGTTGGCGACTCAATTACCCCTTCCCGCTTGCCGTCTCCTGGGATTCAGCCCGTAGTGCTAACCACTACGCCACTTGGGCCACACTTCAAGTTCTGGCAACACACATTTTGCATCAAGCATCCTACAATGGCGCAACTTACAGAATTCGGATGTATGAACCTCCCCCTCCCTCCCCCCTCAAATTCCAAAAAAAAAAATCTCTCTCTCTCTCTCTCTCTCTCTCTGAGAGACTGATTCACATTCGAACTTCCGTAACATCGATCTTCATCTTCCTGATGCACGTTCGTATTTACCTGAATCAAATCATTCATGAACTGTTCACAAAATAACCTTGAAATCCAACTCACATTCGGTCAAAAACGTTGCATTGATGTTGAGTGTGTAGAGGCCTGGCTCTGGCTCCCATGTCGCGTTACATCTACACTCCATAACATCCTCTGTAGCTCCAGCAATGTTGACAGTCACGGAACTTGAAGCAGACCCATCAGTGGAAATGGAAGTGTCCGTGTTTGTGACGTCTGGGTTAGTACAGGACAACGTGACGTTTGCTACAGGAGGTTTGCCGCCAGTCACTGTACAGGTCACCGTGTCCCCGTCCTGCAGGATCTGACCCGGTCTGGAGCTGGTGATGACTGGTGCTGCTGGGGGAGGGTCTGAAAACAACAACTTGGCTTTGTTTTTCAAAAGGCGGTTGAAAATACACTGTTACTGAGGCAATAGAGCTCTTGAATAAAGTGATATAAAGAAAGAGATGCTGATTTATTTAATTCTACACAAAAACATCAAAATTTAATGCAACAGCGTACCGTTTTCACACACTTCCACACACATACCCCATATGCTGAGTAACTGTCCACTGGAAATAAGCAATCATTTGGAAATGATCATAATAATCATAATAATGGCATAAGTCGATCGGGACAAATTCTGGATGCCATGAAAATAAAGAAACGTACGTGGTTTACTTACAGTTTGAAGATACCTTATGTACACATTTTAATCGACCTTTAAACCTAGGATTTAACATGCATGACTGTATGCACATATGTCAGTTTTCGTTGTCTTCAAACAAAACAAATCGAGGATGACTAAACTAGCCAGAGTGTAATTAAATGACAACATTGGCGTGAATATTTTACAGAAGGATTCGTGTCAATTGTATGGTACAATCGAGTAACTTGAAATTGTACCCACGTCTGAGATGTAGTGATAATACATTTTTTGTTGTTGGATGAATTCACTAATAAACACAGTTTAGACTGTTAGATATACTTACTTACTTACTTAGGCCCTTGGCTCCACGTGGAGCATAGGCCATCGACAACCCTTCGCCATCGCACTCTGTTCTGGGCTATTCTTGCCACTCCAGTCCAGTTGGTCCCCTGCTTATATAACTCTGCCTCAGTGTCCCGCCTCCAGCTGTTGCGAGGCCGGCCTCTCTTCCTTTTCCCCTGTGGGTTCCATGTCAGGGCTTGGCGTGTGGTGCTGGATGCTGGCTTCCTGAGGGTGTGTCCAATCCAGCCCCACTTCCTCCGCAGGATCTGCTTGGCCGCTGGTTCCTGCCCTGCTCGCTCCCACAGCTCTTCGTTCCGGATCTTCTCTGGCCATCGGATGTTGAAGATGCGCCTCAGACAGGTGTTGAGAAATGTCTGGATCTTCTGCTGCATTGTCTTCGTTGTCCTCCATGTTTCGCATCCGTAGAGCAGAACTGACTTCACGTTGGAGTTGAAGATGCGAAGTTTGGTTCTTATGCTGACAACTTTGGATGCCCAGATGTTCTTCAGCATGACCATTGCTGCTCTTGCCTTGCCGATTCTGGCTGTGACGTCTCGGTCTGTGCCTCCCTGTCCATCAACCACACTCCCCAGGTAGACAAAGGACTCTACCTCCCTGATGGACTCTCCACCGACTGTGACTGGTGTGTTGGCAGTGGTGTTGATCTTCATCAGCTCGGTTTTCCTCCTGTTGATCTTGAGCCCTGTTCCGGCTGATGTGGCTTCCAGGCATGTAGTCTTGTCCTGCATCTGGCTGTGGCTATGAGACAGGAGCGCCAGGTCGTCCGCAAAGTCGAGGTCATCCAGCTGCATCCAGAGTGTCCACTGTATCCCGTTTTTCCTGCCTGTTGTGGTGGTCTTCATGATCCAGTCGATGACCAGGAGGAAGAGGAACGGGGACAACAGGCATCCCTGGCGGACTCCGGTCTTCACCTCAAAGCTTTCTGACAACTGGCCGGCATGGGCAATCCTGCAGCTCATGTCTTTGTAGGTGCACTGGATCAGGGAGATGATCTTCCCGGGAACTCCATAGTGCCTTAGCAGCTTCCACAGCGCCTCTCTGTCTACACTGTCGAAGGCCTTCTCATAGTCTATGAAGTTGATGTAGAGGGGGGAGTTCCACTCCAGTGACTGCTCAACGATGATGCGTAGGCTGGCGATCTGGTCAGCGCAGGACCTGTTCCTGCGAAAGCCCGCCTGCTGGTCTCGGAGCATAGGGTCGACTGCCTCCCTCATCCTCTCCAGTAGAATTCTGTTGAGAACCTTGCCTGGCACTGACAGGAGCATGATCCCTCGGTAGTTGCTGCAGTCCCTGAGGTCCCCTTTCTTTGGCAGCTTGATGACGATCCCTTCTTTCCACTGGGCTGGCACCTCTTCCTTCTCCCAGATCTTGCTGAATAGGCTGTGCAGCATGTTGACGGCTGTCTCTGTGTCTGCTTTGATGGCTTCTGCTGGTATCTCGTCCGGCCCTGCAGCTTTCCCATTTCTCAGTGTCATGATGGCTTTCCTGATCTCCGCCTTAGAGGGCTTGTCGCAGTTGATGGGTAGTTCTGTCTCAGCTGGTGGGATGTCTGGTGGTGTTTCAGGGATGGGGCGATTTAACAGCTCCCTGAAGTGTTCTGCCCATCGCTTCAGCTGTTCCTCAGTTGTTGTCAGTGGGTGCCCGTTCTTGTCCTTCACTGGTTTGTCTGTCTGCTGAAATTTGCCCGCGAGCTTCTTGGTCACCTGGTACAGGTCTTTTAGGTTCCCTTGTCCAGCTGCTTCCTCTGCTTGATTGGCCAGGTCGTCGATGTAGTCCCTCTTGTCCTTTCTGGTGCTCCTCTTCACTTCTCTGTCAGCTGCTGTGTATTCTTCCTGTGCCTTTGCCTTAGCTCTTCTTGTTCGGCTCGTGTTCAGTGCAGTTTTCTTCTTTTTCCTAACTTCCAGCTTCTGGATGGTATCAGCAGAGATCCATTCCTTGTGTTGGGTCTTTCTCTTGCCAAGGACCTCTTCGCATGTGTCGTGCCAGAGTTTCTTGCTGTGTTCCCACTGTGTCTCGATATCCATTCCACTGTCTTCTATCAGGTCTTGCAGTGGCTGGAACCTGTTGGAAAGGCTGATCCGGAATGCTGCTTGTGTCTCTGTGTTCCTGAGTAGGCCAACGTTGTACCTGGTCCGTGTGTTGTTGGCGTTGGTGTGTCTCTTAAGCCGAAGTCTCAGTGTTGTTGCAAGAAGGTGGTGGTCTGATGATACATCGGCACCCCTCATCACGCGCACATCTCGCCACGATCTCCTGAACTTCCGGCTGATGCAGATGTGATCAATCTGGTTCTCCGTGACATGGTCCGGCGATCTCCATGTGGCCTTGTGGATGCGCTTGTGTGGGAAGATGCTGCCTCCTATCACTAGCTGGTTCAGGGCACAAAAGTCTGCAAAGCGCTCGCCATTTTCGTTCATCTGTCCCAGTCCGTGTGTTCCCATGGTGTTCTCATAGCCTGTGTTGTCTGATCCAATCTTGGCGTTGAAGTCTCCCATAAGTATGGTCATGTCCTTGGCTCCTCCTCTATCTATCACTGTCTGCAGTTGTTGGTAGAAGTCATCTTTTTTCTCCTCTTCCGCATCATTGGTGGGAGCGTAGCACTGGATGATGTTTAGCTTGATGTCTTTCTTCTTGGTGATGAATTTGGCTGTGATGATGCGGGAGTTGACAGGTTCCCAGCCGATGAGTGCCCGCTGTGCCTCCGGTGCCAGCATCAGGGCCACGCCCTCAGTGTGGGGGGCTCCATCCTCTGTGTGTCCCGAGTACAGCAATTGCTCTCCCGATGAAAATCTCAGCTGTCCTGTCTGTAGCCACCTTGTCTCACTCAGTCCCAGTACTCCTATCTTGTAGTTCTTCATCTCTCTTGCTACTTGTATGGTCCTTCCTACTTCATACATAGTCCTGATGTTCCATGTGGCTACTCTCGTCGTTGTCCTGGGTGTTAGAAGGGGGGTCGGCCTTGCAGCTTCCTTTCGGCTTTCACTGCAATGCGTCATAGGTCTCCGGGATGGAGACCCTTCCTTGCCCAGGTGAATGTTTTGGTTTGTTGCTGTCGATGCTTCTGTAACGTTATGTTTTTTTTACAGGTAGGGCTGTTAACCCTACGCAAACCCGTTTAGCCTCTTGGAGAGGTGGTCCACATTCGTCTGACCTCTACCCTTCGACCTGTCCAGCTTGGGTGACCCTGCCAGGAGCACGTGCTCCCGCTGGCGTAGCTCTCTGGGTCATTGAGGTACACAAGCCACTACCCCACGACAAGGGTTGGACCATGTAGGGACTGTTAGATATAGCTTGTGACATTTCAGATGGTTTGGAAGGGTTTTTTTTCAGTTGGCATACAAATGATTGTTGTGTTGTCCTTGTCCGGGCTTGGTGTGAAAGTACAGTTCCATCAGTCTATTGGGTAGTTTACACATGAAACACAATGGCCAGCTGTACACAGTACGATCTGATCCCAAGGTCTTTGGTACGATGCTGGCGTCAGTACAAGAAGCAACACATCTGAATGCCAGGCTTGTGAATCGCGGGTGGACGTCACTGACTGTTTAAAACTTTCGTGGGAGCGGCCATCGCCTTTTGAGTCCACGTTAAATACGATTTCTCGATACTTTATATACCGAAACAATATAACTGGTTATACCAAAAAGCCGATGACGTGTTTTATGTTATGTTTTGTAGGAGCTGATTTCTGTGTGGCGACCTATCATCACATTTTCTATACCACTGTAACATCAATGACCTGTCACAACTAATTCGCGAATAGAGCCAATAATACCTTGAGCGGCACGTAAACATCATAGGTATAGTCCTATTTGTACATTCGAAGTTTGAGATTTGAGATAAATGACACTTGTGTTATCTAGAACACATGTCCGATTTAAGTACTGAGTGAAATTTGAAATGCTTCACCAAGTCGCGAAACATCAATGAACGTGAATTATTTTTTTTTTTTTTGTCATGGTAGACACAGGCATAAATATTGCAACAGGTTTAAAAAGTCATGCGGTAGTGATCATTGCTACCTACATGTCAGATTGAATGTGTAGCGAGCCTGTGATGTTTGTCCCTGGGAGGATACTGCAGTACAAAAGATTGTTGTGTTGTCCTGGTCCAATCTGGGTATGAGAGTACAGGTCCCGCTTTTCGGAATGTAGTCTATGCACGAAAAGGGAACCCAGCTGTAGCCCGTGTCCTGGTCAGCGTCTGTAGCGCGACATGTAAGTGTCAGACTCCTGGATCCATCAGTGATGAACGATTCCGGTCCCGTGATGTGGATGTTGTCGTGGGAAAGGCCATCTGAACAGAGGTATAATTTTATGAGAGCAATCAGAAGTCGTCAACTGGCTATAATTCATCTTCATTATGACAGACTACGGGCAAAGACACGGTCGGCCGTTACATTTTAAAATTCAGAATTTATAGTAACAGAAATAGACACCGGGTTTTTCTTTCTTTCAAAATGCACATTCAGTTATCTTTCACGTCCCGCAGGGCTCCCTAAACTGTGCGTCTGTGCGTAATTTACGCCCTGAAGTAAAAATTTACGTCCTAAAAAAAATTCGAGGGGGTACGTTGAAGCATTATGAACGCGATCTGTGCTTAGCTTGACGCACTACCTCTGCACTACCGTGCGTACGCCTATAGGCTTGTTGTGATAGACTCCAGAGTGCAGTCCCTTTTCGGCGGGGCGTGAAAATGTGACTGCTTACACCCAGCGCCATTTTAAAAAATGGCGATTTTTTTTTTTTAGAAAAGCAGAGACTTGTGTGTCATATGATTCGATTTGAAACGAAGTCTTGAATATCCGACCACTTTTCGTTTGGGCAAAATCTTTGCCAGCGGACAATTATTGTTGCGCTTTGATGGCGCTTTGATGGCACTGTTTACGTGGTACACTGATCCAACAGGATGTGAGTAAACGGCAAGGGGGTTGCACTCTGACAGGCAAGGGTGTTGCACTCTACAGGCAAGTATTATTGCACGGTGCAGACGATCACGTACCTGCCTTGTGGTGGAATAAGAGACGATTACAAAAGCATACACACCCGTGTTCTAGGACTGAATGTAATAATAGATCTGTCCATTCAGACAGAGACATGTTATGTATGTCTCTGATTCAGAAACACGCCTACTTTCACTCTGAAGACAGCCTGCCATCACTTGCGCCATTGAGGATCCCTCTGGGTTCAAAGCTGGTCAAGGATGACATAGTGCGCGACCTTGTGTTTGAGAGCACCGAGACAATTTAGGCCCGTCACGGTAGCGCAGTGAGCGCCATTTCCCCACTGTGCACAGAGGTACTTTCCACTGAAAGACTCTGTGCCCCAGAGAGTGTTGTTGTGATCGAGTGAGTGTTCTCCCTTGCCATGGCCGCGTTCAGTTCTGTTTTTGGTTCTGTTTAACGCTCGCAGGCGTTAACTGTCTACTGCTGCAGATCGGCGGCTACTACAGCCACTCGCGCGTAGTGAACGTGCCCCATCTTTTTCCGCTTCTGCGCTCGAAACTATGGACGAAAGATTTTAGAGTCAGTGCTCTTGTTACCGATCGGATTCGCTTTCTCTGTGACGAATCATGCCACCGAAAAAAGTGAAAGGTCAAAAGACTATGGACTTTTTCGTCAGTGGAAAAGTTGTGGAGGGGCTCGAGCCCTCGCCCGGCAGCGGGTGCACTTCGGCGTCGCATCGCTACGATTCAGACGACGGTCGCATCAGAGTCGGCACAGAGCAGGTGTAAAGTCTAGAGTTTCCAACTTTCAACACTGAATTGTACCCACTTCATTTAATTATATGATTTAAAGTTGATAAAATTCAGTTTTGCACACACACACACACACACACACACACACACACACACACACACACACACACACACCTGTTCAGCCGTATCATTCTTACTGAATTTATAATTCCATGCACTAAAACTTGAGAAATGATTCTGACCCTTTAAAAATTGAAAGTGGAGGTACAAAGACCCCCTAAAATTTTGAACTGGGGGTCAGTGGACCCTTTAGGTCTGTAGCTTTTAGGGAGCCCTGCGTCCCCTTTGTCGACCCCCCCACCCCCTCTCTCTCTCCCTCTCTCTCTCTCTCTGTCTTTGTGGAGCTCGGACTTTACGTCCTGGCAGACGAACATTGGGGATTTTTTTTGTGAGCTGTCGACTCCGCTACCTATTTTTGCTCTACCTGCTTGCCAAAACACCTGGTCAAGGATTACCTTCTACAGTAGAGACAATACTCAACACCCTGCTTCAGAACATGTCACTCACATAATACAAAACAGACGCTAAAGGAGAGAACACAGTGGCTGTACTAGGTCTTAACGTGTGTGCGTTGTCTAATTTCTTCCTCGGATGAACATTAAACAGACAGAAAAGTCGTTAAAGAGACACTGATCTATCGCGTCATATATCGTGTATACCGCTGTACATGCACCTCATCTTCTCTAAAGCGTTCTGGACATTTGGATGTCATGTTAAAAGTTAATCACCGTACTGGATGTGTGAGGTGGGCCAATGTTACACACTGGATTGTGCCCCCCCCCCCCCCCCCCGCCCCTTCCCTCTTCCCGGTTTCCTTTTGCAAAAGGCCCTTCGGACTACCCAATAAAAACTCTGTAGTGAGGTCTCTTTCTTTCTGGAAATGGAAGTCTGCCTCTGCGTCTCCCTTTCCCCCATGCTTTCAATATTATCATATGCAACTCTGAGAACGCAGGCTAAAGCGCATGCAAACAGCTATGGAAGCAATGAACGGTCGACATGGAAACCAATCAATAAATGACGGGAAACATGTATTTTGCATAGTAGAACGAGGAGCAGTTCGGTCGGATGGTATTCTCCACCTGTTTGGACCACAGTCAAACAGAGTCATTTGTGACCACGCGATGGTCGGAGACCTGAGGTCTGACGCAAACTGACTGAAATATGCAAGCCTCTAAAATGTTGCGGGGAGGTTACACTTTGGTCTAACTTACATCATATCGAACTCACCCGAGTTCTTAGAGGTTAAGTTAAAAGCTGATTACATTCAAATTGAGAGCTGCTCAATATACTAATTAAGCCCAGCTTCTGTCTGGATCACCAGGGGCGTAAGCGATCAGTTCTGTTCACAACTTCACACTCTCGTTCTCTTACAGCAAAGAGCTGCACTATGAAATGTATGCAAGTCTTAAAATAGACGCAGACGTGTGTCGCTCTTTATTCACCTCACCACTCCCACCCCTTTCCAATACCCCGAATTTGGTTCAGCGCTCGGCTCCCCATGGGCCGGCTGCTTTTTGATCTGGGGCCTGCAGAGACCGCTCTGCTGGAGAGGCGCTGGAGAGGGTGTTGTGTGAGATTTGGAAATTGAAGGTTAGGTTTATGACTCATATCTCAAACTCTGCAATTGTATTTGAAATCTGAAATGGCCTTTCAGGGGCGCCGGAAGATGTTGGGGGGAGGGGGGGGGGGCAGAATCTCAAAGGGGGGAACCGCCAGAGCCAGTGAAAGGAAGGACGTTGTCCGGAGAAAGTGAAAAGCGGGAGGGCGGGGGGGGGGGGGGGGGGGGCGGCGTTCAAACGAACCTCAGACGAAAACCTTTCCGAACCAGTGAGCCAGTGAAAGGAAGGACGTTGCCCGAAGAAAATGAAAAGCGTGGGGGGGGGGGGGGGGGTGAGGGGGGTCAGATAAAACAGACAAAACCTTTCCAAACCAGTGAGCCACTGAAAAGTAGGACGTTGCCCAAAGAAAGTGAAAAGCGGGGGGGGGGGGGGGGAGAAGGGGGGGGGGGCGATCATACGAACCAGGGAGCCACTGAAAGGAAGAACGTTGCCCAAAGAAAGTGGGGGGGGGGGGGGGGGGGGCAAGACCATGACTTTGCCCCCCCTCTTGCCATAGTCACCTGATTTTCAAGGGCGGGGCAAAAAGATACTCTTGCCCCCCCTGCCCCCCCGGTTCCGGCGCCCCTGCCTTTCGTTCCGGCATTTGTGACTGTGTGCGACTTATCAAGCAATTGAAAGGACGCAGCTCTTCGCCTCTTCGCTTCGTTCTGTCTCTAGTATGAGAAGCCAGGACTCTGTGCTCTGTTCTCTCCCCGGTGGGCCGTGGAACAGCTTGGATTTTCTTAACTACGGAAATGGCTCCATACGGTATTCAGATGTATTACAAATATCACAATCTAGAATGGACGATCTTAGATTTTCTGCTTGTATAGAACTGTCGTGGTCTACAGGACAGGAAGAAAAGTAAATTCGTGTGGGAACAGAATGTTGTCAGTGATCCAGGTCAGCTGTGCTTCCGTGATATTAGTTACTTTTCCTACCACCCAACAGTCTTATGACATATACACTTAGTTAAGTTACTGTCAGTTTGTTATGTCTGGCCTCTACAGGTCGGCGTCTGCCAGTCAAAAGTAGAGCGACTAAGACGTCTGCGCTTTATCATTCATAATATTATACTGGTTGTCAAGACTGCACAGAATCGGCGAGGAATATGACACGCACCTGTCACAGTTTTGAAGTACATCCACAGCACGAAGACTAGGCTGATCTTCATCGTGTACGTCCCGATGTCTACATTTTAAATGCCTGACTGTTCAAATTAAAGTCATCACGTATTACTGAGGGTGACAGCTGTTTCGCTGCTTCCTGGTTCACGACCACGTGACTTTCAGTGCGATTCTATTACACGACGTAATGCACTAAACTAAACTAAAAAAAGAAAAAAAAACCAAAATAATATCAACAACAACAACAAAAAACCAACAAACAGCAATAACAACAACAAAAACCCCATCGTCATCATCACCACCACCACCACCTCCACCGCCACCAAAAACACCTGAACCACCCAACAATAAAATATGAAGCCTGCCCCTGCTCAATTTCTGCGTCCGCTTTATGTGTCGTTTCAAGGAGGTCGAGGCCGCGGCTGTCGCAATGCAGCCAAGCAACTCGATCTAACAGTACACAACACAGCTTAGACACCTAAACCATATCCATGGGTTGTTTGCGTCCTACTTAGGAAGTTTGAGCCGCCAAGGCTGTGCGCCAGTGGCCTAAAAAATCATAATTAATTTATTTCTGCATTGATTTAAATTCTGCTTGGTGGGCGTATTGTACATTAAGTATAGGTGGGAGTGTTGTACATTAACTATAGGTGGGAGTGTTGTACATTAAGTATAGGTGGGAGTGTTGTGCATTAAATATAGGTGGGAATGTTTCTATTAAGTATAGGTGGGAGTGTTGTACATTAACTATAGGTGGGAGTGCTGTACATTCACTATAGGTGGGAGTGCTGTACATTCACTATAGCTGGGAGTGTTGTACATTAACTATAGGTGGCAGTGTTGTACATTAAGTATAGGTGGGAGTGTTGTACATTAAGTATAGGTGGGAGTGTTGTACATTAAGTATAGGTGGGAATGTTTCTATTAAGTATAGGTGGGAGTGCTGTACATTCACTATAGGTGGGAGTGCTGTACATTCACTATAGGTGGGAGTGCTGTACATTCACTATAGGCGGGAGTGCTGTACATTCACTATAGGCGGGAGTGTTGTACATTAACTATAGGTGGGAGTGTTGTACATTAAGTATAGGTGGGAATGTTTCTATTAAGTATAGGTGTGAGTGGTGTACATTAAGTATAGGTGGGAGTGTTGTGCATTAAGTATAGGTGGGAGTGTTGTACATTAACTATAGGTGGGAGTGTTGTACATTAAGTATAGGTGGGAATGTTTCTATTAAGTATAGGTGTGAGTGGTGTACATTAAGTATAGGTGGGAGTGTTGTACATTAGGTATAGGTGGGAGTGTTGTACATTAAGTATAGGCGGGAGTGTTGTACATTAAGTATAGGTGGGAGTGTTGTACATTAAGTATAGGTGGGAGCGTTGTGCATTAAGTATACGTGGGAGTGTTGTACATTAACTATAGGTGGGAGTGTTGTACATTCACTATAGGTGGGAGTGCTGTACATTCACTATAGGTGGGAGTGTTGTACATTAAGTATAGGTGGGAATGTTTCTATTAAGTATAGGTGTGAGTGGTGTACATTAAGTATAGGTGGGAGTGTTGTGCATTAAGTATAGGTGAGAGTGCTGTACATTCACTATAGGTGGGAGTGCTGTACATTCACTATAGGCGGGAGTGCTGTACATTCACTATAGGTGGGAGTGTTGTACATTAACTATAGGTGGGAGTGTTGTACATTAACCATAGGTGGGAGTGTTGTACATTAACTATAGGTGGGAGTGTTGTACATTAAGTATAGGTGGGAGTGTTGCACATTAAGTATAGGTGGGAGTGTTGTACATTAACTATAGGCGGGAGTGTTGTACATTACGTATAGATGGGAGTGTTGTACATTAACTATAGGTGGGAGTGTTGTGCATTAACTATAGGTGGGAGTGTTGTACGTTAAGTATAGGTTGGAATGTTTCTATTAAGTATAGGTGTGAGTGGTGTACATTAAGTATAGGTGGGAGTGTTGTGCATTAAGTATAGGTGGGAGTGTTGTACATTAACTATAGGTGGGAGTGTTGTACATTAAGTATAGGTGGGAATGTTTCTATTAAGTATAGGTGTGAGTGTTGTACATTAAGTATAGGTGGGAGTGTTGTGCATTAAGTATAGGTGGGAGTGTTGTACATTAACTATAGGTGGGAGTGTTGTACATTAACTATAGGTGGGAGTGTTGTACATTCACTATAGGCGGGAGTGCTGTACATTCACTATAGGTGGGAGTGTTGTACATTAACTATAGGTGTGAGTGTTGTACATTAACTATAGGTGGGAGTGTTGTACATTAAGTGTAGGTGGGAATGTTTCTATTAAGTATAGGTGTGAGTGGTGTACATTAAGTATAGGTGGGAGTGTTGTGCATTAAGTATAGGTGGGAGTGTTGTGCATTAAGTATAGGTGGGAGTGTTGTACATTAAGTATAGGTGGGAGTGTTGTACATTAACTATAGGCGGGAGTGTTGTACATTAACTATAGTTGGGAGTGTTGTACATTAAGTATAGGTGGGAGTGTTGTACATTAACTATAGGTGGGAGTGTTGTACATTAAGTATAGGCGGGAGTGTTGTACATTAAGTATAGGTGGGAGTGTTGTACATTAAGTATAGGTGGGAGTGTTGTACATTAACTATAAGTGGGAGTGTTGTACATTAAGTGTAGGTGGGAATGTTTCTATTAAGTATAGGTGTGAGTGGTGTACATTAAGTATAGGTGGAAGTGTTGTGCATTAAGTATAGGTGGGAGTGTTGTACATTAACTATAGGTGTGAGTGTTGTACATTAACTATAGGCGGGAGTGTTGTACATTAAGTATAGGTGGGAGTGTTGTACATTAACTATAGGTGGGAGTGTTGTACATTAACTATAGGTGGGAGTGTTGTACATTAAGTATAGGTGGGAATGTTTCTATTAAGTATAGGTGTGAGTGGTGTACATTAAGTATAGGTGGGAGTGTTGTGCAGTAAGTATAGGTGGGAGTGTTGTACATTAACTATAGGTGGGAGTGTTGTACATTAACTATAGGTGGGAGTGTTGTACATTAACTATAGGTGGGAATGTTTCTATTAAATATAGGTGGGAGTGTTGTACATTAACTATAGGTGGGAATGTTTCTATAAAATATAGGTGGGAGTGTTTCTATTAAGTATAGGTGGGAGTGTTGTACATTAAGTATAACTGGGAATGTTTCTATTAAGTATAGGTGGGAGTGTTGTACATTAACTATAGGTGGGAATGTTGTACATTAAGTATAGGTGGGAGTGTTGTACATTAAGTATAGGTGGGAATGTTTCTATTAAGTATAGGTGGGAGTGGTGTACACTAACTATAGGTGGGAATGTTTCTATTAAATATAGGTGGGAGTGTTGTACATTAAGTATAACTGGGAATTTTTCTTTTCAGTATAGGTGGGAGTGTTGTACATTAACTATAGGTGGGAGTGTTGTACATTAACTATAGGTGGGAATGTTTCTATTAAATATAGGTGGGAGTGTTGTACATTAACTATAGCTGGGAATGTTTCTATTAAGTATAGGTTGTAGTGTTGTACAATAACTATAGGTGGGAATATTTCTATTAAGTATAGGTGGGAGTGTTGTACATTAAGTATAACTGGGAATGTTTCTATTAAATATAGGTTGGAGTGTTGTACATTAACTATAGATGGGAGTGTTGTACATTAACTATAGGCGGGAATGATTCTATTAAGTATAGGTGGGAGTGTTGTACATTAACTATAGGCGGGAGTGTTGTACATTAAGTATAGGTGGGAGTTTTGTACATTAACTATAGGCGGGAATGTTTCTATTAAGTATAGGTGGGAGTGTTGTACATTAAGTATAGGTGGGAGTGTTGTACATTAAGTATAGGTGGGAGTGTTGTACATTAACTATAGGTGGGAGTGTTGTACATTAAGTATAGGTGGGAGTGTTGTACATTAACTATAGGTGGGAATGTTTCTATTAAATATAGGTGGGAGTGTTGTACATTAACTATAGGTGGGAATGTTTCCATTAAATATAGGTGGGAGTGTTGTACATTAAGTATAGGTGGGAATGTTTCTATTAAGTATAGGTAGGAGTGTTGTATATTAACTATAGGTGGGAATGTTTCCATTAAATATAGGTGGGAGTGTTGTACATTAAGTACAACTGGGAATGTTTCTATTAAGTACAGGTGGGAATGTTGTACATTAACTATAGGTGGGAGTGTTGTACATTAAGTATAGGTGGGAGTGTTGTACATTAACTATAGGTGTGAATGTTTCTATTAAGTATAGGCGGGAGTGTTGTACATTAAGTATAGGTGGGAGTTTTGTACATTAACTATAGGCGGGAATGTTTCTATTAAGTATAGGTGGGAGTGTTGTACATTAAGTATAGGTGGGAGTGTTGTACATTAAGTATAGGTGGGAGTGTTGTACATTAACTATAGGTGGGAGTGTTGTACATTAAGTATAGGTGGGAGTGTTGTACATTAACTATAGGTGGGAATGTTTCTATTAAGTATAGGTGGGAGTGTTATACATTTAGTATAACTGGGAATGTTTCTATTAAGTATAGGTGGGAGTGTTGTACATTAACTATAGGTGGGAGTGTTGTACATTAAGTATAGGTGGGAATGTTTCTATTAAGTATAGGTGGGAGTGCTGTACATTCACTATAGGTGGGAGTGTTGTAAATATATATAGGTGGGAATGTTTCTATTAAATATAGGTGGGAGTGTTGTACATTAACTATAGGTGGGGGTGTTGTACATTAACTATAGGTGGGAGTGTTGTACAATATCTATACGCATGTTTGCTGTGACGAGAAGTGTATTTAGAAACGACTATTTTACTTCAGAGCTGCCTATTGACAGAAAAAACATCAACCCCAGACGCTGGAAAAAGCGCAAATGAAAAGAAAATTGACACTAACCTGTCTGTTTCGTGACACATGTATCCTTCAGTATTCAACCTTCCGAAAATACCTCAGTGAAAAAGTAAAGATCAGCAGAAAAACGCAGCGCAGCGAGTCCTTGAAGCTGGAGAACGGCGCTCTATAAAAGCCATGTATTATTTATTATTATTATTATTAAAAACGACTGCAACCTTTGACAGCGAAAAACATGTCAATCCACTATTCACTTACTCAGTCCAACAGGAACGATGTTAGCAGCTCAATCCAGCACGTTTAAACTCTGGCGATAAATGGACGGTGATCCTGTCTGAGTTTCGTTTAGAAAAACATCCGTCCAGAATTTATATTAAATTGTTCTAAATCTCTTCTGTCGGATCAACATTACAAAATATCGTTAACCTTTGACCGCTTAGGACACAGAGTTTATGTCGTTGTCTATATATACAATGGCTGTTTATTCGATGGTTTACAAATGAATGCCAAGCGCCACAGGAAGAAACGCCCCTACCGTGCCGGCCGCCGTGTGCAGGATAGAGGTAGGAGAATTCCTGTTATAACTCTCTCTTACTCTCACTGTCATCACAGCTGTACTAAGCGGAATGTAAACAATGAGAACCTGATTCACATTCCTCTGATGACAACGCCGACTCGTCAGAAAATTGACGGCTTGAGTGTCGCGTTGTTCAACGCTCGGTCAGTTGCATCCCCAGAAAAGAGAACTGAAATATCCAACTTCATCTGTGACAATGACATTGATCTGCTCTTTTTGACGGAGACGTGGTTGAAACCCTGTGGTGACGAGGCGAAGTGTGCCGACTTAGCCCCCAGTGGTTACACCGTCAAGTCGTTCCCACGCCCCTCCCGGGGTGGCGGTATTGCTGTCATTCTTAGGTCTGATCTACTGCCCTTCTTGTCATGCACGTCTGAGTTCGACTTTGATCACTCAGCATTTGAACTGGCAAAAATCACTCTGACTCTTCCACAAAAGCAGGTCCACTTCTTTGCCATTTATCGTCCCCCACCCAGCCGGAAAAATAAACTTACAGATTCACTCTTCTTTGATCAGTTTCCTACCTTACTTGAACACTGCAATGCCCTCGCTGGCAAACTGATCATCCTTGGTGATTTCAATTTCTACTTTGACTGTCCTCACAATACAAATACTATGAAACTCGCTGAAATACTTAACATCTTTGATCTTGTTCAGTCCGTTAACCAGCCCACTCACAGACACGGTCATATTCTGGATTGGATCCTGCACAGGCCTAGTGATAATCTTCTCAAGTCTACGACTGTATCACATACACTTGAGTCTGATCACCTTTGTGTCCTCACTCAGTTAGACGTGTCAGTACCACCCAGTCAACCTGTGTCTGTGCAAGCTCGTAACATACGTGCAATTGACAGGTTGTCTTTTAAAGCGGATCTGCATACCTGTCTGTTAGAGCACCCTAGACCATCAGCTGAGCAGCTAAACTCGTGCTTACAGACGCTGCTTGACAAGCATGCTCCATCCACCCGCCGGAAAGTATCTTCTAAAAAGTCAACTTCTCCTTGGTTCAGTGCCGTGGGTCATCAGCTTCTTACCGCTAAAAGAGAGCGACGTCGAGCTGAGAGACAGTGGTTGTCCACAGGCCTTACGGTCCACAGACAAATCTTCAACGCCGCCAAGAGATGTGTCAGTCGCATCGTTCAAGCAGCCAAAACCGCCTTCTTCAGCTCCAAGATCACGGAGAGCAAGTCTTCAAAGCAGCTGTTTAACATCACCGGCAAGCTGACTGCCAGAAAGGACCCGTCCCCACTACCAACCATCTTTCCACCTGTTGAACTTCCTGATCGTTTCTCTCAGTTTTTCACAGAGAAGGTCCAGACCATACGAGACAGACTTGATGGACTTGCTTCCTCACCTGCCGCAGACCCTGCCACTGTCTTTCATGGTGACCCCCTTACTGCCTTTAGGCCTGTCACTGAACAAGAGGTGCACGAGGTGCTGATGAACACCGCACAAAAGACATGTAGCCTTGACCCGCTCCCTACCAGTCTTTTCTATGAGTGTCTGGATGAGCTGTTGCCGGCAGTGACAAATATGATCAATGAATCTCTGTCCTCTGGCACATTCCCCTCTATCTTTAAGACTGCATTAGTGAAACCACTTCTTAAGAAACCCTCTCTCGATCCGAACAGTCTCAAGAACTATCGGCCGGTGTCCAATCTCCCATTCCTGTCCAAGATCACCGAGAAAATTGTCCTCTCTCAACTTCTCCAGCATCTAAACTCAAACAACCTTCTGAGCCTCTATCAGTCCGCTTACCGCCCCGGTCACTCCACTGAAACTGCACTCTTGAAAATAGTGAATGACCTCCTGCTGTCTCTTGATGATGGTAAAGTTTCTGTTCTCACGCTGCTGGATCTTTCTGCAGCTTTCGACACCATAGACCACCAGATTCTCCTTCGCAGACTTCAGCATGTCTTTGGCGTACATGAAACTGCCCTGGCATGGTTTAAATCATATTTAGCGGACCGAAGCCAGACGGTCTCTGTCAGTGATCGGCTATCAGATCCGACTGTGCTGCAGTTCGGCGTCCCCCAGGGGTCCGTCCTCGGGCCTGTGTTGTTCACAATGTACGTCCAGCCGCTCTCCCAGGTCATTGAACGCTTCTCCATCTCGTACCACGCTTTTCTGACGACACGCAGCTTCATGACTCGTGCCCGCCTGATCAGATTCATGACACCATTAAGAGTCTGCAGGAGTGTATCTCAGAAATTAAACTATGGATGACCTCAAATAAACTTAAATTAAATGATGACAAAACTGAGGCCATGATTGTTGCCTCACCGAGAATTTCCCGGTCAGCCTCACTCCCTCAGTCCATGGAAATATGCAGTTCCACAGTGCAGTTCTCTCCTCATGTTAAAAACTTAGGTGTAACTCTGGACAGCAGTCTCTCAATGAGTAATCAGGTCGCAAACGTCTGTAAGTCTGCCTACATTGAGCTGAGACGCATTGCCTCAATCCGCCACTACCTCACAGAGGATGCGACTAAAGTTCTTGTTTGTGCTTTTGTCTTGTCGAAGCTGGACTACTGCAATGCCCTCCTGGCTGGCTGCCCTCAGTTCCTCCTGAACAGACTTCAAAAGGTTCAAAATGCTGCTGCTCGCTTAGTGCTTAAAGCAAAGAAATCAGATCACGTCACACCCCTTCTTCGCACTCTGCACTGGTTGCCTGTGTCCTCTAGAATTCAATACAAGATTTCATCCCTTACACACAACTGTGTCACCTCCTCCTGTCCTCCATATCTGTCTTCTTTGCTTCAGCTTTACACTCCATCTAGACAACTTCGTTCTGCTGCTGACACTCGGAAATTCCGTGTCCCTCATGTCAAGACAAAGACCTTTGGTCAGCGTAGTTATTCATACCAGGGTCCGACTTGTTGGAATGATCTCCCAGTCTCGATCAGATATGCAGACACAAAACTATCTTTCAAAACAAAGTTGAAAACCCACCTCTTCACAGCCTTCAACCAATAACTGTTGCCACATCTTCATCTTGCTGGTCATGTGTGTGTGTGTGTGTGTGTGTGTGTGTGTGTGTAAGCCAGGGGCAGCCCGTGTATGATGCTGCACATCATGTGTTTTTAGTTAAATGTATGTGTGGAGGCATGTCGTGTGTGTTCTGGGTGAGTGGGTGTGCGTTCTTTGTAAGGCGCCCTGAGCTCCCGCGAGAGGGAGGGCGTCTTTTTAAGTACCCATTTTATTTATTATTATTAAGCTCGCAAGAATATAATACGTGTAACTGTAGTTGTCAGAGCACACACACACACACACACACACACACACACACACACACACACACAGACATACATCCACAAATGTCATGCCAAGCCGAACTTAGGTGTGTGTGGTTGTTAGTCTGGGGGTGATGTACTTGGTGGTGTGTAGGGGTGTGATCAGATTCGCTTACACAGATCTGGTTTGTACACTATTATGCAGTGCACACTGAGAGAGAGAGAGAGAGAGAGAGAGAGAACTATCGTTGACCTTGGGTTTTTTTTGTAACTGGGTCACCTGCATGCTACACACATGTTTTCACAGGTATCATATATCAGAGTCGTTGGTTGGCGTGTATACGCATCAGTTTTCCTATCACAAGGATCTCCAACGTAAGCATACATCTATCACAGAGCTATCTAGAACTGAGTAACATTTTTTGAGAACGAGTAAAGACTTCGGCTGAAGATGTTTCAGTATTCATTATTTATACTCAGTTGCCTTTTTCTTTCATGTGATCCACACTGCATACATTATTATACAACACTGAGTCGCCCTCGCTTCACGCATGATACTGTGACAGCTGTTTTCGTTATCACAAAACACACACCGCAGCTAATCTAGGCACATAAATTATCAACCATTACAGTGGATAGAATCAGCCGGGAATTTCTCGTGAAAGCGTTTCAGACTGAATTTGTGTAGGTCGTTTCATCTGTTGTCGTCTAAACAGAGGAAGCAGGAAAATATGAAAATCCGGTGTTGGCAACATTACTATGAGATCGGCGTAGGCGACTGTGCTTGAAAACACACACACACACACACACACACACACACACACACACACACACACACAAGCATACCTCGAATACGCTGAATTATATTTGACACGTTCGGTATTCGGCATTCAACGCGGAAAGCGGAAAAAATTGAATATTAGATGCCTGAAGTAGTTCTTCTGTTTCGGTTCAAATCTATACTTGCGTAGCATTCAACAACAACACCACCACCACCAACGACAACAGCAACAACACCACAGCCACCAACAACACAGTGAATAGAGTAACGTCATGTGCAAGCCTAGGGATGAAAGTTGTGTCTACATTTCGTATTGTTATTATCACAAGACTGTCGGCTCAGTATCTACCGTCGCGTATTATACATGTACTTTCCACTAAAATTTTTACCGTATCCTCCTCTGTATCCCACATCTGCCGCGCGCGCGCGTGTGTGTGTGTGTGTGTGTGTGTGTGTGTGTGTGTGTGTGTAGCGCGCACTGAGTGCTCTCTTGGGCAGATTTTCTGCGCAGTATAAAAACAATTTATTATTATTATTATTATTACTTGAAACTGTATTGTGCAGTTTTGTATCGCACCAAAACAGGATGAGAGGAAATGGATACTTTCCGTGAGCAGCACAATGCAACATTATTTTGGCGTCAGTCGATCTGTCGGTCACAAAACAAAACACTCCGTGGCGAAGGCCACTAACTCAACAAGGTCTAGTAGAAAACAGACTGAGTGACAGAATTTACTCTTCGGGGATATGCATTATGTTGAAGGAACGGAGTAATTGGCCTAAACTTAAAAATAAGCATTTTAAGTGCACACACCGCATTTATTACTAACAAGAATTTTTTTGTCTGTGATTCAGATCAATTCTGCCCAACAGCACACTATGACCCAAAGCTCAGTACCATTAAAGCGTAAGCCTGAAGGCGTCAATAGTTGTGGTAAACTTGGCATGAAGGCATTGGCATTTCATTTTCTGTTCGTGTAAAGCGTCAAGAAGCAGAACGTCCCGGCGTGGGAACAGGTTTTGAGTTTATCTCGCCTTCTTTAAGACAACAAACAAACAAACAAACAAAACAAAAACAAACAAACAAACAAAAAACCGAGTCCTTCTATGTCTTGTCTGCGTCGTAAATACTGCTATGAGAGGATAGATTCTTTATCTTATATGCAGATGCTGTATTTTGAAAAAAAAATTAACGCATAATAACTTTAACACAGTAAGCTAAAGAGCTACAGCGCACAAATAATGAACAAGGAAAACACTCCTGATATTAAATCAAATCAATCAAATAAATCTTTATTATCCCGAGCGGGAAAATCAGGTGTGGTGGTGAAGCCGATAATACACGCGACATCAAATGAAGAAACACATAAAATAATGGGCAATACACACTATCATTAAGATAGAGATTTCTGTTAGTTAAATACATGTATCACACAAAATAATCTTAGAGTTACTGGTATGCACCATTTAAAATAGCTATTACACTTACTGCACATAAAAAATATAATTTGTACAGATTGCGCTCATTCATATTCATGACTCTGAGACAAATTTATCTATGTTAAGATCTGATTCAGCTAACAACGTGAGCGGCGCAGTAAATGTTTAAATGGGTTTAGGTTTAGAGCTAGGGTTATGGTTTACGGGTAGATTCACTGATGGTTAGGTTTAGGGTGAGATTCAAGGTTAGGGTTCAGGATTAGGGTTAGTGGTATGGTGCATTCGCAAAGCCTACTAGACCACCGTTGTGCATTTACGCGAGGTGCAAATGGCATAAGGTAAGGATAAGGTAGGAAAGGTAAAGGTAAGGGTATGGTAAGGGTAAGGGTAAGGTAAGGCAGTATGATGTACATACTAATATTTGCCGTGTGTAATTTGAGTGGACCTCCCCGTGTACAACCATGATGGTCGCCGGGGTGGTTTCTCTGAAACGAACTTTGAACTTTTAATTACAGTTCCCACTAATCCTTCCTGCTTACGCAAACTTAGAGGGCGTTACTTAAGATGTGCACTTATATTGTGTACAAGTTCCCCACAACTGAGTTGCATGACAATGACACACAACTGTGTGTGTGTGTGTGTCTGGGTCAGCCGGGTTTGTTTACATGCATCGCCATGCATTACGGGCAGACGATATACCTTGCTTAATTGTGCAAACTACACACGCCTGAGCTTGCAACACCCAAGAACACACTGAGGACGATAAGAGAGCGAGAGAGAGAGAGAGAGAGAGAGAGAGAGAGAATGGTTGGGTGTTTGGGGTTTAACGTCCTTTCCCACCACATACGGGTGATATCAAAGACGGGGCAACGATGAAAAAGCCAGCACAAATATTTGGCCCCAGCAGAGAGAGAGAGAGAGAGAGAGAGAGAGAGACTGACTGACTGACTGACTGAAACTTTATTTTCCAAGGATGAGAACAGAGAGAGAGAGAGAGAGAGAGAGAGAGAGTTTCAGTGGGAGTAAGAATGAGTCCATCAGTTTATTTATTGATTGATTGCTTGACTGTCTGATTGATATTGAAAAAGCAAATGGAATCTGAGCTTTCTTGTCACGGTGAGATCCAGACCCGTATGGCTCCGATTGTGTGTGTGTGTGTGTGTGTGTGTGTGTGTGTGTGTAAAGTTGACGGATAGGATTTGTTGTTGACTTTTGTTTTGCTGATAACCATTGGAGCAAACAGGACCCGGACAAGGAAACAAAGGAAACAAAGGACAAAGGAAACACGATTCTGTTTTCCTCCATGGTAACGGGAAGTATCTTTGATTTTTTTCCCGGTCTCCGTTGGCGGCTTCTAAAGACTGCTGAGTACATCTCTCTCTCTCTCTCAGTGGCCACCAGAAGTATGTCAGTGGGAACTACACAAGTACAAGCACAGCTACCCGGCGACTGGTGTCTGACGTTTTCTGGAGCAGGTGACGGTGCAGTGCCAAAGAAACCAGCAAATAGCAGAAATGTGAAGCAGAGTGGGGGGAGGAAGAGCGGGCAGTTTTCTTCGTCACCGAAATTTCCCCAGGCACAGAAGAAACCGAAGAAATGAAGTGCTGGCCTGGCCCATGACCGACGTCAGTCCACGAAGCCCGTGGACAGGACTTGCCTGGATGGACCGGTAGGTCACTGTGACACACATAGTTGCATGCATTATTTATTGGTTAGTTAGTTAGTTACTCATTTAGGGCTTAACGCCGCGCAAGCAACAAAGGCTAATTCGGGGCTCATGAAAGTCCCTTCCTGCCAGGTCCTATAAAACATAAAAATTCCCGCTTTAAAACAAGATGTAAATAAATATGAAAAATCTATCGGGTCTAAATGAGACTTCTTTGTGGACTTAAAAAAAAACAAACATAGGTGGTCAGTGAAAGACTGAATATTTGAAGTCTATAATTTATAGAACAGGGTGACCTCTTTCAGGAAACTGAAGATGCTGTCGGGAGGGACATCCCTGAACAGCACCTTCAGTGAGT
Source organism: Batillaria attramentaria (assembly GCA_018292915.2). Classification (NCBI taxonomy): domain Eukaryota; kingdom Metazoa; phylum Mollusca; class Gastropoda; family Batillariidae; genus Batillaria; species Batillaria attramentaria. The sequence goes on along the minus strand of JACVVK020000328.1, from coordinate 726,615 downwards.
CTGCACAATAATGTTTGGCACGGATCTCAGTGAGATCCATACATGAAATTAGGAAGTGCTCAACAGTAAAAGACTCGTGGCATGGGACACACCAAGGGGGATCCTCCCCCTTCAACAGATGGGAATGGGTGATGTAGGTATGCCCAATGTGGAGCCGGCTAAGAACTACCTCCTCGCGCCGATTAGGTCGACAGCGAGGGAGGTTATCACAGATGTTTGGAAGAACTTTGAACAGTTTGTTCTCCGGGAGAGCAGCACTCCTTTCGAACAAACTCGGAAACTAAAGGTTTAAAATCAGAACAGGCTATGCGCTCATCCTCCACAGGGCCATCGCGAGCAGCATTCGCAGCCCGATCAGCGCACCTGTTTCCTCGGATGCCGACATGACCTGGGATCCAAATGAAAACAATGTCCTTGTTGTCGGCAATCAAGGATGCATGCAGTTCATGGATCAACACCAGAAGGGGGTGATCCAATCTTCTGCCATGCAGAACCTGGAGAGCCGACAAGGAGTCTGACAAGATTAAAAAATTACAATCAATAGACTGGTATACGAGCCGAAGTGCGAGTAAAATGGCCCGCAGTTCAGCACTGTACACAGAACTACCGTTCGCTAAGCGTCTATTAAAAACACGACCGTCCATGACTGCAGCAGCCCCAACACGACCATCCTCAGACTTGGACCCGTCGGTAAAGATCCAGCGGAAGCCCGGGAAGTCGGCCAGGATCTGCTGCAGCCCATGAAGATAGATAGTATCTGGGGTCTGATCTTTTTTGTGGATGGTCAGGTCCAGCCTGACCTCAGGGGTGGGAAGTGTCCAGGGAGGGGTGGTTGGAAACAGAGTTTCCTCAACAGTGTCGATATCTACTCCGGCCTCCTGTAAAAGGGGTCGGACGCGGAGGGACAGGGGTTTAGGTTCATTTTTATGAACACCAAAAAGGTCCTCACAGACTGGGTAAAAACACAGTTATGGGCAGGGTTGTCCGGGTTAGCCTTCAGCTTCAGGACATAGTTGAGCGTGAGACGAGTGCGGCGGAGCGCCAGAGAGAGTTCACCTGCCTCAGCATACAAACTATGGACTGGGGACGTTCTGAAGGCGCCCGGACAGATACGAAGACCTTCGTGATGAACAGTGTTAAGAAGTTTAAGAGTGGACTTGGATTCAGAGCTATAAACAATGCACCCATAATCCAGCTTGGAACGAACAAGAGCTCGGTATAAACGCAACAGGACGGTACGGTCACCACCCCAGTCGGTGTGACCAACGACCCGGAGGACGTCCAGTGCTTTCATACAAGAGGCTCGCGAATATTTGATGTGGCTAAGAAAGGTGAGCCTACGGTCAAAAATGAGCCCAAGAAACTTCGCTTCCTGGACAACTTTAATAGGGGAACCATCAATAGAAAGATCGGGTTCCGGAAAGACCCCATGGATTTTGGTGAAGTGCATGCATAATGTTTTGGACGGAGAAAACTTATAACCATTATCAGCAACCCATTTTTTGACACTATTTACACAAAGCTGCAGATGCCTCTCCACCCGGCGAAGCGACTTGCCTTTGACACAAAGGGCGAAGTCGTCAACGAATAGAGAAGCATCTGTTCCTTTAACAATATTGTTAATTTTTAGGCTAAAAAGAACAGGGGATAGAATGCTGTCCTGGGGAACACCCATCTCCTGCTCCTGACAGTCTGATAAGTTGGAGCCAATACGGACACGGATAGATCGTCCGGTTAAAAATTGGTTAATAAAAATAGGCATTATTTATTGGCCTCTTCAGACACCTTCGGTGTTTTTGCCAGAACTGATCATGAACAGCATATTAATATTGTTGCACCCTGCTCGTGCGTTACCGGAGTCCAATCGTCGGACCTATTTCCACTTAAACGCTGTGTTTGTAGTCTCGGCGGTGCGTGTAGGTTGTGCGTTACACATGAGCTTGAAAATAGAAAATCCTTGGTGGATACAGATACTGCTTCGTGTAAGCTGGCTATTAATACCGATGCAGTCAGACTCTCCAGTGTTTCTTGTCGTGTTGCACGGGATGTTTCTCCAGAAAATAGGACTGCTAGTGTGCGCTGTAGTACTAACTGTATCGAAATGTAAGATGTGTTTATAGACAGTTCGCCTGCTGGTAGCACGTGCAGTGCTAGTCGTGATGATTTGCGGACTGCTATATTTGTTGAGAATTCGACGGATGAGGTGTACTGTAGGGTTAGTAATAATGATATCAGTAACGGTTGACGGCATTAGTTCTTGTCATGTCACCGCTGGTGTGTCCTTATGTGTGACAAGTAGTGTCACAGGGAGTGGTGAGTGTTTGCAAGCAGAGACTGGTGTGTGTTCCCAAGCAGATACTGGTGTGTGTTTGCAAGCAGAGAGAGGTGTGTGTTTGAAAGCAGAGAGTGGTGTGTGTGTGCAAACAGAGAGAGGTGTGTGTTTGCAAGCAGAGAGTGCTGTGTGTTTGCAAACAGAGAGTGCTGTGTGTTTGCAAACAGAGAGAGGTGTGTGTTTGCAAGCAGAGAGTGGTGTGTGTTTGAAAGCAGAGAGTGGTGTGTGTGTGCAAACAGAGAGAGGTGTGTGTTTGCAATCAGAGAGTGGTGTGTGTTTGAAAGCAGAGAGTGGTGTGTGTGTGCAAACAGAGAGAGGTGTGTGTTTGCAAGCAGAGAGTGGTGTGTGTTTGCAAGCCGAGAGTGGTGTGTGTTTGAAAGCAGAGAGTGGTGTGTGTGTGCAAACAGAGAGAGGTGTGTGTTTGCAAGCAGAGAGTGGTGTGAGTTTGCAAACAGAGAGTGCTGTGTGTTTGCAAACAGAGAGAGGTGTGTGTTTGCAAGCAGAGAGTGGTGTGTGTTTGCAAACAGAGAGTGGTGTGTGTGTGCAAACAGAGAGAGGTGTGTGTTTGCAAGCAGAGAGTGCTGTGTGTTTGCAAACAGAGAGTGCTGTGTGTTTGCAAACAGAGAGTGGTGTGTGTTTGCAAATGCCTAGATCTGAGAGTGTAAATAGATTTGTTTGTTTGCAAGACCAGAATACTAATGGTTTAGAAGCATCAGGTATCTATCAGGAACACAATGCTTACAGTATGAATGGGAATGTCTCAAAAACGAGTGAGATAAATGTGCATTCACCGACAGAAAACATAGACACGCTACAACATACACAAGATGAAACAAGGTGTATGAAATTCCTTTCATACAATATCGAGGGTTTGTCTAGTATAAGAGACTCGGAAATGCTTGACTATATAGAGGAGTTTCATTTTGTTGCACTTGATTCAATTCAATTCAATTCAATTCAATATAACTTTATTGTCTGTCGATGGCAGAAAATTTTCTTCTGGCTCACACACACACACACACACACACACACACACACACACACACACACATTAATTTATCTAGACATATAAATCCATACATATTAAACACAGATCCTAAAGTAATGTGTGATGTCCAAGTCTAATACTATGCAACTAAACTAAGAAATCTAAACTAAAAGATGGCAAGGGCATAGCGGACATGACACAGCTGAGGAGTAAGCACAGTTTTGAAAATCTCAACAAATAAAATCTATACATACTGGGGACGGGCAGTAAACACAGTCATGAGTTTGATGATGATGATAATGAGTATTGTATAGGCGCTTTACCCAATTTCATGAATCGGCTCAAAGCGCCGCGAACTGAACCCAACACGCACGCTCACGTGAATCACACGCATTCACACGAATGGTAGAGCGTTGGACTTTTAATGCTCGGGTCGTGAGTTCGATCCCGGCTGGGGCCAAATATATGTGCTGGCTTTTTCATCGTTGCCCCGTCTTTGATATCACCCTATGTGGTGGAAAAGGACGTTAAACCCCCAAAACACCCACCCACCCTTACTACAAGGACACTGAAATATACAATGGCGTTACTATGTTGGAGGATTGTATAATTGACCTTATCAAACTTAAAGGTGATCGCCCATTTATAGTACTAGGTGATCTTAATGCCAGAACAGCTTGTGAGAATGCATCTGGAAATGATAATAACATTGATCAGCTCATTTTTGACTACGTAGATAGTACCTACATTGATACTTCAGTAAATCAATTTGAATTTAACCGTTCGTCTGCTGATCGCAACTTTAACCCATTTGGCCGATACTTATTACAGGTTTGTAATGAATTTAACTTGTTTATTGTCAATGGCCTAAGTCATTCTCGCAATAGTTTTTCAAATGATTTCACTTACATATCAAACACAGGTGGTAGTGTGATTGATTATTTTATTGTATCCATGCAACTGTTTGACAGGTGTAAGGCGTTAGTAGTTAAGCCCTCTATTGACTCTAAGCACATACCTGTAGAGTTTGTTTTCTCACTGGGTCATAGTACTGTGCGTTCACACTTGTCATGTCGTAAGAGTTATCATTATGAGAAGTATGTGTGGCAAGAGGATAAACTAGATGTCTTTAATAATAGTGACCGTCCACGAGAAAACCCGGCGTAAGACGCATGCCACTGTTCCGAGCTAGAGGCTAACAAAGGTCAACGGGTGCTATCTGGTCGATGTTGAGATTTTGCCAAAATCAGGTAGTTCTGCCCTTAAATTATGATGTCTTAAAAGGAATTTTTTTGCACTGTAAAGAGCAAGGCTGTTTCTTTAAAATGGCTCCAAAAACAAAAAATAGAAAATTTTGCACTTAAGCTGGGTTTTCTCATGGAAGGTCACAATAGTCTACAGTCTGTTGAAATAAAAGGGTGTTTCAAAGAAGTTTTGCAGCTCATTCCCAATGATTTTAACACAGCATGGGTAAAGTTCAGTGATGGGCTGCGTCTGGCAGGTACTTGTATGAAGCATACCGTGTATAATGCGAATAGTAGGCGTAAGTTGTGGTTTGACTTAGAGTGTAAAGAAAGTCGAAAATTACTGCGAAGAAGATTGAAATGTTTCAGTAAGAGTCATACAGATGAAGACAGGTCATCATACCTGCAGAAGCGAAAAGAATATAAAGCACTTTTACATAAGAAGAAACTTGACTTTAAGCTAAAACAACTTAATATTCTTAAAGAAAACATGTCGGATCAGAAACAATTTTTGGCTACATTAAAAACTTTGCAGAAAAAGAGTAGAAGTATTAACTCCATCTCCTTGGATGAATGGCATAGACATTTCAGTGATGTTTTTAATTCTTTCCCAGATATAAGTGATGATCATTGTACTAACGAGGATGTTGTTGATGTTAACATCGGTTTAGTAGACAAAACTCAAGATGTAAATAGTTGGTTAGACAACCCAATTACTGTTGACGAGGTAAAACGGGCTATTCTGTCTCTAAAAAACAAGAAAGCTGCTGGTCCAGATGGTCTTATTGGGGAAATGTTTAAGTCATCGTCACACATTACTATACCCTTCTTGGTTACATACTTCAATTACCTCTAGCTCTTTGAAAATGGACTTTTCCCAGATGCTTGGACCATTACACAAAAAAGGTGATATAAACCATCCCGATAATTACCGTGGTATATCTCTCTTGAACATATGTAGCAAAATTTATAGTTCAATTCTAAACAAAAGAGTGTCTACATGGGTAGAGGAAAATGATGTGTTGGGAGAAGTGCAAGCTGGTTTTAGGAAGAATCGAAGTACAGTTGACCACATTTTTGTTTTGATGGCTATGGCCCAAAAACAGTTAGTCAGTCGAAAAAAGTTGTACGTGGCATTTATAGACTTTCGTAAGGCTTTTGATCTGTAGTAAGGGATAAACCTTGGGGGTAATGCATAAAAATGGTATAAAGGGTACTCAAGGCAATAGAAAGCATGTATGATATTGTTAAAGCACGTGTGCGGGTTGGTGCTGATTTAACAGAAAGTTTTGAATGTCCCAGGGGCCTTAAGCAGGGTGAAATTTGTAGCCCTGTATTATTTTCTTTATTCATTAATGAATTAACTGCGGACATCAGAGAGAGCGGGCGCCATGGTATCCAACTTACACCTGAACAGATCGAGATTTTTATCCTTCTTTTCGCTGATGATGTTGCACTTATAGCAGACACAGTTTTTGGACTGCAAAATCAGTTGAATATATTATGTAACACAGCTAAACGCCTTGGTCTCGTAGTTAACATGGAAAAATCAAACGTAGTTATATTTAGAAATGGTGGGTACATAGCAAAGAGGGAAAAATGGTTATATGATGGGGAAAAAGCTAGATATTGTAAACATGTACAAGTACTTAGGCATTACGATGTCAACAAGGTGTGTTTTTACGCATGCTCTGGAAGATCTTGCAGCAAAAGCAAGAAAAGGTGTAACATGCATATTAAGAGTCTTATGGTATCTTGGTGATCGTAGTCCATCATTATTCTTCAAGTTATTCGATACACAGATACAGCCAATTCTAATGTATGGTGCAGAGGTTTGGGGGCTGAGTGCAGATTGTGAGGTAATTGAAAGAATCCATGTATTTGCAATGAAACGTTTCCTGAATGTTACTGCTAGAACGCCAAATGCCTTTGTATATGGCGAATGTGGCCGCTATCCGCTGTATATGAATGCGTCTGTACGATGTATTTCATACTGGATTCGTATAACTCGACTTCCATGCGAGCGTTTACCAAGGAAAATTTATAACATGTTACACAGTTTGCATCAACAAAACAAGATTACATGGGTTCACTACGTCATGTTTACTTTATACCAACATGGTTTTGGTTTTGTATGGGAAACCCCTGAAATTATGGGAAATCGGAGAGCATTTTTGATAGCATTTAAGGACAGGCTTATAGATAGCTTCCGTCAAGATTGGCATTACAAAATTAGCAGTTCTACACGTTTTTCCACTTACAAATCGTTTAAGGTTGACCTTATTCGTAGTTCCTTTCTGTCTGATCTGAGGGGGAGCCGGGGTGGTCGAATGGTAGAGCGTTGGACTTCTAATGCTCGGGTCGTGAGTTCGATCCCGGCTGGGGCCAAACATCTGTGCTGGCTTTTTCATCGTTGCCCCGTCTTTGATATCACCCTATGTGGTGGAAAAGGACGTTAAACCCCCAAACACTCACCCTGTCTGATCTGAGACATGTTGGCATGAGGGATGCCCTCATTAAGTTCAGGTTTGGCATTACAAGTTTGTACTGTCATAAGTCTAGATATTATACTGATGCAAATAGTTCTTTGAAATGTCCGTTTTGCGATAATCCCGAGACTGAACTGCACTTTTTGTTTGTTTGTCCAAAATCCGCTGATCTGCGAAAAGAGTATATCCCTAAGAAATTCTGTAGATACCCATCACAGTTCAGGTTTTCTGTGTTGATGGCTGACAGTTGTCCAAAGTTGACGAGAGACCTTGCCTGTTATATTTATAAAGCAATCCAACGACGTGACACGATAGAATAGTTGTATATTGCTGGATAGTATCACTCTACTTCATGTGTTATATATGTTGATGCTTGGCATGGTGTTTGGTTGTCATTACACGTATTTGATTTGTTTAGAGAGAGGTGTGATGAACTGCGTGTGTGTACGTGTTTGCCCTCACCCCCCCCCCCCCCCTTCACCCTTTCAGTTATGGGCCTATGGCCTCCACTGAATAAAATTTTTGTCTTTGTCTTTGTCCTCTCTCTCTCTCTCTCTCTCACACACTCTCTCTCTTTCTCTCACTCTCTCTCGTCTGATTAAGCGCATGCCGACTGTTGGCTTGTTATTTTATACATCTCTTTTTGTGTTTAATTATTTTTATTGACTTAAAAAAATTCTTTTGTGCACTTGAAATCAATAGACAATGTGTATGTGTGAACGTGTGTTTGCAACATCTCTTCGCTGTTTGTTTGTTTGCTTGTTGTTGTTTTATTTGTGCATGAATCTGTCCGGCAGGTATGAAAACTGACTACTTGACGTCAACTGCCTCTACCGTTGTAAAATAAAGTTTCATTGATTTATTGATTCTCTCTCTCTCTCTCTCTCTCTCTCTCTCTCTTGGCGAGCCGGGGTGGTAGAATTGTATGCTCGGGTCGTGAGTTCGATCCCGGCTGGGGCCAAATATTTGTGCTGGCTTTTTCATCGTTGCCCCGTCTTTGATATCACCCTATGCGGTGGAAAAGGACGTTAAACCCCCAAACACCCACCCACCGTCTCTCTCTCTCTCTCTCTCTCTCTTATCTTTATGAAAGGCAATGGTGTCTGTAAACACTATCCTAACGAACGCTTCATCATGGTCAGCACACACACACACACACACACACACACACACACACACACACACACACGAAGGTTAAGTGACCAAACACCTTCGTTTGTAGAAACACAGGACCGTGCCAATAACGAGAGCAACCATCAGTACACTAATTACAACAATCCACACTGGAAAGGGGTGAGCAGCTTTTGTGGGGATTCCTGAAAAAGAGAAAAATCACGAATCAAGTCCGAATCTTTTGCCGCGCGCGCGAGCTGGTTTACATCCGTCCACACACACACACACACACACACACACACACATGCGCGCGTCCAAGTATACCGTCAACAACAAATAATATATTAATGAACTGCTTTTGTCTGCACAACAGCAATCTATACAATCTAAAAAATAATCAAGCAACGAGGAAGTGACGTTCTCAAATAAACGAGAGAGAGAGAGAGAGAGAGAGAGAGAGACTTACTGACAGCAGTTTTCACTCGAAAGAAGTACTTGTAGGTCCCTTCCAATCCGTTGCTGACCTCAACACGATAAACACCAAGACGATCGTGTGGCACGGCAAGTGGTTTGATGCTGCAGATGACGACGGGTAATGACGGGTCCTCCACAATACTCGTCACGTTGAACGTACCGGACGGCACGCTACTCAAGGTTGAAGTCAACTTGTTCCCGTAAAATGTAAAAGTAAAATTGTTTGGGACAGGGTAGGCCAGGACAGTAAAGTTGAGGCTTGTGTCGTTTAATTCTGTTGGATTCTCTCTCTTGCTCGCTGAAGTCCACCTTGGCGCGACTGTCGTTGAAGAATACAATTGCACAATAAGTTGAAGTGAGTTGCTACATACGCCGCATACGACGCCGCTACATTCCAGATACAGTACTACACTGGTACACCCCAGATAGGACACCACTACACCCCACATACGGCATTACTACACCCCAGATAGGACACCACTACACCCCACATACGGCATCACTACACCCCAGATAGGACACCTCTACACCCCACATACGGCATCCCTACACCCCAGATAGGACACCACTACACCCCACATACGGCATCACTACACCCCAGATAGGACACCACTACACCCCACATACGGCATTACTACACCCCAGATAGGACACCACTACACCCCACATACGGCATCACTACACCCCAGATAGGACACCACTACACCCCACATACGGCATCACTACACCCCAGATAGGACACCACTACACCCCACATACGGCATCACTACACCCCAGATAGGACACCACTACACCCCACATACGGCATCACTACACCCCAGATAGACACCACTACACCCCACATACGGCATCACTACACCCCAGATAGGACACCACTACGCCCCACATACGGCATTACTACACCCCAGATAGGACACCACTACACCCCACATACGGCATCACTACACCCCAGATAGGACACCACTACACCCCACATACGGCATCACTACACCCCAGATAGGACACCACTACACCCCACATACGGCATCACTACACCCCAGACAGGACACCACTACACCCCACATACGGCATCACTATACGGCATCACTACACCCCAGATAGGACACTACTACATCCCACATACGGCATCACTACACCCCACATACTACACCGCCACACCTCAGATAGGACAACACTGCACCCTACATTCGACACCGCTACAGATTGGACACCACGTACTCCACCCCACATACTACACCGCCACACCTCAGATGGGACAGCACTCCACCGTACATACGACACCGCCACACCTCAAGACACCACTACACCCTACATACTACACCGCCACACCTCAGGACACTACTTCACCCTACACACGACACCGCCACACCTCAAGACACTACTACACCCTACATACGATACCGCCACACCTCAAATAGGACACCACTCTACCCTACATACGACACCGCTACACCTCAGGACACCACTCTACCCTACATACGACACCGCTACACCTTAGGACACCACTACACCTAACGTACGACACCACCACACCTCAGGACATCACTTCACCCTACAAACGACACCGCCACACCCCAAGACACCACTCTACCCTACATACGACACCGCTACACCTCAGGACACCACTCCACCCCACAATACGACACCGCCACACCTCAGATACGACACCACTCCACCCCACATACGACACCGCTACACCTCAGCACACCACTGCACCCTACAGACTATACCGCCACACCTCAGATAGGACACCACTCCACCCTACATACGACACCGCTCCACCTCAGATAGGACACCACTCCACCCTACATACGACACTGCTACACCTCAGGACACCCCTACATATGACACCGCCAAACATCAGGACACCAGTGCACCCTACAGACTATACCGCCACACCTCAGATAGGACACCACTCCACCCTACATACGACACCGCTACACCTCAGGACACCCCTACATATGACACCGCCAAACATCAGGACACCAGTGCACCCTGCACACTACACCGCCACACCTCAGGACACCACTCCACCCTACATACGACACCGCCACACCTCAGACAGGACACCACTGTACATACGACACCGTTACACCTCAGGACACCACTACACCTACACCATACGACACCGCCACACCTCAGGACACCACTTCACCCTACAAACGACACCGCCACACCTCAAGACACCACTACACCCTACATACGACACGGCCACACCTCAGGACAACACTGCACCCCACATACGACAGCGCTACACATCAGATAGGACAACACTACAGCCCACATACGACACCGTTACACAAGGGATAGGACACCACTATATTTTCATTTCATTTTAGTTCTCCTACAGCGATTGTTGGAGAGCCGGAGACAGAGACGAAAGTTGTAGCCCGCGGCCTAAGGCTATATATATATTTCTATGACAAGAGAGAGAGAGAGAAGGGGGGTACAATCATACTTCTGACGTTCATCTGAACTCGGCCTCGCTTGGGGTTGGTAAAATTGTTGTCTGCAGTACAGAAGTACGTTCCCATATCTTCGGCCGTTACGCCCAGTTTTGTATACAATAATTTCTTGTCAAATTCGTCACTTAGCGCATTTCCAACCACACGCTCTAGTTCTGCTCCAGTTCTGCTATGAAGTGTGACGCTGGGGGCGGGGCGACCGCGAGCACTGCACGTGAAGATGACGTTGTCCCGTTCGTTTACAGTCAGGGAGCCAGAAGTATTGTTTATAGTGAAGCTCTTTACATCTGCCCTGTCTGAAACAGGAATTAGTAAACGCGGGGGTTCACTAACGAACTGTTTACTAAAAAACGTGAAACTATGTTGTATGTAATGCTCACGTCTGTTTCATAAACGGTGTAAAATTGTTGCAAATAGAACGAAAAAATAGACACGTCTACAATGAATTAGCGGAAAGCTGTAAACTATATGCTAATAACCATTTAAAATGGGTGCCTTGTTTCAATTTTTTTTTTAAATTGTAGCTTGCCTTCCATTTTCTTTGTAAAATTTCCGACAACGCTGTTATTAATTATCTCTATGCTTGAGTTTTTCCCAGTAGCATATACTAACAGATGGTTGCTCTCCTTTGATTGGTACAAATTCGTTTCGCTGGCGCAACATTTAGTTTCGCACTTAATTATGTCATGAAATTAAAGCTGAAAAAAGAAAGTTGCCAATACCATTGAATGGGACCTCTGCAGCCAAGCGTTGTGTACGTCAGAGCCCCAAATGAGGACCTTAGCATGGAGAGAGTTAAACAAAAAGTTTGTCTTCTGCTGGAATATTCTATGTTGGTGCCCTTGAAGCAAAGAACTATGTATAACACGTACACTGTAGAGGAATGCTGACTTGTGTGTTGTGCGTATACAGAGTTGTATCAGGCGCCCACTTGGCTGTACAGCTACACGTCATGTTGTCCTCACTGGCGCGTGACGTGTCGATGGTCAGACGACTGGTCACTGATGATGACGTCACGACGTCCGGTGTGTCTGTATGTGTTGGTGTTGTGCAGGAGAAACGGACACTTTCAACTGGCGGTTTTCCTCCCGTCACTGTACAGCTGATCTCATCTCCAGCCTTTAGAATCTGACCATCTTGGTGTCCGGATATTGCAGGAGCAGCTTTTGGTGGGTCTGTGAGATATATAAGAAAGCATTACACCCGCCCCCGTAGTGTAGTGCTTAGCACTTCGGACCATGGACCGGGAGACCCGGGTTCTAGTCCCAGCCAGCGGGATTTTTCCTACCTAGGCCGGCTTCTACCCAGAGCGGGTGTGCTATGGACCCAATGGGAAGGCTGTTGCCACACAGCCGAGTTTCACCAACTTCACGGGTGCGACTTTGGGGGTGCTTACCTTCGTATGACACGTCTTATGATGTGGATGATTACACGGCCGGCACCGCAGGTGCCATGGTTCCCGGGCCTAGTTAATGCCGGGGTATTTATGACAGGAAGCGTGGAATGCGGCCCTGTCCCGCAGTCCCAAACCACACGGACCTCCAAAGCATCATCTTACCATCATCCTCATCTCCATCATCATGCATAATAAAAATTGTCCCAGCTTCCGAGCCCTCCGTGGATTCTACCCAATACCTGTGTGGAACACCACTGGCGCCGGAAAAAAAAAGCAATACACAGGCAGTTTCAACGTTTCCTATGCCAACTTATGTTCTGGAACATAGATTCTCTTTCGAGTGCGCCTGTACGCTGGAAATGAACGCATTTGTTTTGTTATCCAAAAATGCATTTGACTGATTCTTTTGCACTTAAAGATCTAAGCTCACAACAAAAAGCTTTCCGAAGTGTAAAAAAAAATTTACAGAGTCGACCGTGCAAGCACAGTCAACTTTGACACAGTTGCAGAGTTGTCAGCGTCCCTGAAACCCCAATAAAATCCAAGGGCAGCCTGATTTTACAGCTCAGTTTGCCGTTTGACACTGACCGAGAAAGATCGTGCAGCACTCAACTTCCGCTAGACACTGTAGCGATGTGTCTCGCCCACTGACCAAAAGCCAAATAATGTCACGGCAAACTCGTGCTGTGGTTTTATAAGGGTCCCCGAAGCGCTGAAAACTCTGCAACTGTGACATAGTTGCCTGGATTGTGCACAGTCGAAGTATTCGCAGTTTTAAAAAACCGCAATGTTTGTAGCTTTTTGCTGAGATTGCAGACCTGAAATCAACACGTCTGTACAACAACTCTCATGATTATTACGACACTGGTGCTCTCCCTTTGCACGGTGCGCGCGGATTTCTGAGAACGCATGCTATGGTCGCTGGTTGCACGTTCAAGCACTGCAGGAAAAATCTGGTTGGTGAAATGTGTTCACCGATGCAACAGCAATAAAACCCGATAACGGCACGGTTGCTCACAGTTCAAGTGTGGGCACGCCGGCCATTGGAAGACTAACTCCTAGTCATGATGTCTAGTGTGTAATCGAGGGTCATGGATCCAACCATAAGAAAATAGATCAACACAGATCTCTGTGGTCGCTGGACCAATATTTATGTAATGATAGGACAAAACTGACGCTGAATAACGCTATATGAAAATATACACTTTAGCCCTACAAGCTACAGTGCGTGCGTGTCTCAATGGGAAATGTCCAACGCTAACTGCGAGGTGAGGTTCGCCGTGCGCCATATAGGGGATCCCATTCTAACTTCAGTCAAGCTCAGCTAGTAAACATCATCGTGCAGCTTAGGTACGCTGCCATTTTTCTTACATTAGCCTGACGTTTACCTGTGCTTAGCCACCACGCAAAAGATGTAACCACCCAAAAGTTAGTTCGCTTGGATCCCTAACCCAGGATGTGACTTCCTCGATCACTCATTGGTTACCCGAACTAACTAACTCCTGGCCATCCTGAAAGATCTTTGGCTCCACTGAGACCACGTGACGACCCAAAAACAGTTGCCACTGCCGCACAACCAGCTACCGTGGTATGCGAGAGATTGGCGTATATAGGCAAATATGTTGTTTCTCTACTATTCGGAGAGGGGAGCCGGGGTGGTCGAATGGTAGAGCGTTGGACTTCTAATGCTCGGGTCGTGAGTTCGATCCCGGCTGGGGCCAAATATTTGTGCTGGCTTTTTCATCGTTGCCCCGTCTTTGATATCACCCTATGTGGTGGAAAAGGACGTTAAACCCCCAAACACCCACCCACCCACCCCCAAACACCCACCCACCCACTACTATTCGGAGCCGCAAAGTGACGAAACTGGTCGCACCGAAAGGAACACCTACTCATTTGGCAAACAGACTAAGCGGCACTTCTTCCCCCTCCCAACTCGTAGAGTCTGACATGAAAACATTTTTCAGTAAGCGGGAAAGGACCTTTTTTCAGACGGTCGCTGGTATCGTGTGGGCTGTCTGGGGCGTTGTGAACACACACACACACACACACACACACACACAAAGGGCCCATCGCAATATAAATCTTTTCGATTCAGCTGTGAATGATATTTTACTAAAACACTTACTTACATGAAAGTCTAACAGTGAAAGTCTTTGATGCTATCTTGGGTACAGATGTGTCGGTGTTCAGCGCTGTACACTTGACCCGCTTTCCTTCTCCGCGCCGTACATCCGGCGTGAACGTGCAGGTACTACCACTATTACCACCATCGCAAACGCCCTCTGACCAGGTGTATGTCGGAGGAGGGTTGGTCTCCTTATCTTCACAAGTCAGTGTCAGACTTCTTGATCCATCCGTTGGAAACGGTGACTGTCCAGTAATGTGAAGGGTGTTGACAGAAGGTCCATCTGGTAAGAAACACCATTTTTGAGCTCGTTGAATAATGTGCACATTCAAACACAGTGGATAAGTTAGACTGGAACTTATGATAATGTGTCATTGAAAAAAAAGCAATGCTAAAACTAGCCATGTTTATCAAGACCAGCAAAGTGATATTATAGGACTTGAATATTTCGCAAATAGTCATTGTTTTTCTAATACGTTGTTAACGCTTTTTATCTTGTCCTTTGTGCAGTTGTAGTTTCCTACATTAAGAGCATTCGCGTTCGCTATGTTTTTCTGTATTTCCTTCACACCCCAGAAGGCGCTACATGCATAAACCTTATGACTTTGACTTTGACGATGCCGTATTTTAAGGCTCCCTGGAAGGGGGGGGGGGGAGGAGGAGGGGGGCATTCGCACATAAATGCCAACTCAGTTTACAGACGTCTACTCAAGCCCACGGAACTTACAAGCCACTCGTAGTGTGTATGTTGTTGTAGTGGTCTGACCGTTCACCACCATCTGACACACGTACTGAGTCCCGTTGTCCTGTCTCCTCACGTTACCTATCACCAGCTGTGGCGTGTCGGAATGACCTGGCCAGGTTAAGGTCGCCTGAGTGACGGTACGTTTTGGCCGACAGGTACACTCTAGCGTGGATCCCTCGTCAACGTAACGTCGGCAGTGACTGACTGATGGAAGCTGACCTTAGGCCGAAACAACGTAACAATAATATATTCGCAAAAGTGGCATGGTTGTGCGGCATAAGAATCACAATGACTATTGACTACTCTCTCTCTCTCTCTCTCTCTCTCTCTTAGGGAGCCGGGATAGCCGAGTGGTAGAGCGTTGGACTCTCCATGCTCGGGTCGTGTTCGAATCCCGGCTGGGGCCAAATATTTGTGCAGGCCTTTTTCTCCTTGTCCCATCTTTGATATCACCCATGCGTGGTGGAAAAGGGCGTTAAACACAAAAAAACCCACCCAACCCACTCTCTCTCTCTCTTGCTTAACTTTTGTTTTTTTCTTTCTACTTTTGTAGATTTTTTTTTCTTTTTTGTGGCAAGGACAAGTTGGAAGACAAACACATGTGCTTAATAATTGTATCCTTGTAAAATATAGAGAATTCATTCATTCATTCACCCCCCCCCCTCTCTCTCTCTCTCTCTCACACACACACACACACACACACACACACACACACACACACACACACACGCACACGAACGCACGCGTGCGTACACGAGGACATTATCGTCGAAGCTGAGATCTCTTAGCAATTGTTTAGACTTGAAATGTACCTACCTTTTACAGCTGCTACGTATGTCAAAACAACAAAGAAGACTGCACTCCTCATATTTCAGCCCTTTGAACGACTCGTAACAAGACCCCAGCACGGCTGATTCTTTCATCAGAAACAGCGATCATCAGAAAAGCATGCACGCGACGCACTCACAGACCCATGTGTAGTCATTTCTGTTTCCTAATTCTACATGGCGGCTTGTGAAATACAGCGGGATGATCGCTCCAGCTCAAACAGTCTAATGCCTCATGTCACAGCCACATGACGCACTACCCAATGACGCATAGATACGTCATATCTCTACCGTCAACGTCACGTTGCTTTGAGATTTAGCGGGGAATAACATACCAACGCGACACACGGAAAACACCACTTCTATATATATATATGAGCGGTCGGTGACCTGGTGGTTAACAGACTTCGCCACCAACGCGAGAGGTCAGGTTCGAGTCCCACTCGGGGCGAAGTTTTTTTCTTCCTTCTCGTACTTGGCACCGTTCATTCGGGCTGACGGTCGGAGGTTCTCTCCGGGTACTCCGGCTTCCTCCCCCGTAGTCATGATGTTCAGCTCCTGTAATCGAAGGTCATGTATCTAGGAAAGTATCAACAATATTAATATCTCTGTGGTGGCTGGACCAATATTTATATGATACGGCACAACTGACGCTGAATAACGCTCCATGAAAATATACACTTTAGCCCTACAAGCTACAGTGCGTGCGTGTCTCAGTGGAAAATGTCCAACGCTAACACTGCGAGTTGAAGTTCGCTGTGCGCCATAGGGGATCCCATTCTAACTTCAATCAAGCTCAGCTAGTAAACAACATCTTACAGCTTAGGTACGCTGCCATTTTTCTAACGTTAGCCTAACGTTTTTCTGTGCTTAGCCACCACGCAGAAGATGTAGCCACCAAAACGTTTGTTCGCTTGGATCCCTAACCGAGGATGTGACTTCCCCGATCACTCATTGGTTACCCGAACTACCTCCCCACCTGCTTTGAAAATGTTCAGCTCACACAATTTGAAAATAAATAATAATTCTAAATTCCGAAACATAAGTAGCTGAGCTAACCCTTTGCGCCACGTCATTGTAATGTGTTCATGTCCAGTGTGTGAGATAATGCGTGTGATTCACGTGAGCGTACGTGTTGGGTTCAGCTCCCTTAAGCTTTGAGCCAATTGAGAAAATTGGGTAAAGCGCCCACAGAAGACACAGTGATTATATTATTCTTACTGGGGTCGATTCACCGGCATAAATGAAGTAAAACTCACGGGAACCCAGAATACACGCAGAACATCGATGTGCTGTGCAAGATTAGAGTAGGGGCGGGGCCGTACGGAGTTATCAGTCAAGTGACACAACCCCTGAGAAGTCTATGACGTCGGCCTATGATGTCATCAAAACATAATTGTGCCTACCTCCGCTTTCAAGACCCTATGTGGTGGAAAAGGACGTTAAACCCCCAAACACCTACCCACTCCCTCCGCTTTCAAGCCGAACAAAAGAGTCAGTTGCAAAACCTACATTTCATTACAAATCCATGCGTGTGAATTTAATGGAAAGTAAAACCATTCCAGTGAAAAACAAGACAGACAGACAGACAGACAGACAGACACACACACACACACACACACACACACACACACACACACACACACACACACACACACACACTTTTTTGTAATAGAATTTATTCAGTGCAAAAGTGGAAGCTGATTATGCTGACTGAAGACGTCTTGAGCAAATGCAACAATATTATTTAACATAAGGTAAGCAGTGTTTTGATCTACAAATCAGATAGGAACAAATGAGACAGAACTAGTTCGTGATCTTGGTAATGAGGTATTATATACCTATGTACAAATTGACCATGCAAGTTGTGATAAACCAGTGGTTGAATACTTGCCCAAAAGTTTCCCGGCTTTTTTTTTTATTTTATTTTATTTTTATTTTTTTTTGGGGGGGGGGAGGGGGGTGAAGGGGGGGGGGGGGCTTTTTGTGCGTAAAAAAGCTACAGACTAAATTGAAAAAATGGCGTGACGTCAACATACAAAACGTCATAGGTTTGGGACAGGCTTGAAATCTTCCTTACTCTCACAAAAAGATTAGTAATCACATGACTTCTTTTAATCGGGGGGGGGGGGGGGGGGGGGGGGCGTTAACCCATTCTACTCCCTCAACTCCCTCAAGCTTCGACTACACTAACTCATTCTACTCGAAAAAGTTTGTTTTCAGTTTACCTCCCTTTCTAACATGTCGGCTGTAAGGTCTATCTTTGGCAACTCGCTGAAGGTAATGTCAAAGTAAACCACATCATCAAAGGAACACTTCCCCTAAATATACAATCATGTGGTCCACAATGTGGAATGTCACCACGGGATCCGTGGGCGACATGATGGTAGCGTCAGTATAAAAAAAGTTAACACAGTAAGCGGATGATCACAGCATACAAATAACTTATAAGAC
Source organism: Batillaria attramentaria (assembly GCA_018292915.2). Lineage (NCBI taxonomy): Eukaryota > Metazoa > Mollusca > Gastropoda > Batillariidae > Batillaria > Batillaria attramentaria. The sequence continues at coordinate 707,960 of JACVVK020000328.1, read as the reverse complement.
ATATCATCAAGATATTACAAATCATCACCATCGATAGGATACCTTCAGTGTAATGGATGTGGTCTTAAAGGTTAAGAATTAGCTAGTAACAATACTGTAAAGGCATATAATGATATTTGTAACACAGAAGCTTATAACAAGTGTAGAATATCAAATGTCGTGCGCCTTTACCTGCATCTTGTTTCCCCGGGAGAATCATTTATTCATGCACTGGCCACCTCAGCACCAGCGACATATTATCTTCATGTGATTTGAGTGTAGATAGTCTAGATAGCTGATAAACCCATTTCATTAATTGCACTCCACTCCTATCCACTCTGCTCTACACCATTTCACTCCAGTTCACGCCAATCCTCTACGCTACTCTACTCTGCTCCGCTCCACACCATTCCACGTCAGTCCGCTCTACGCTACTCTGCTCCGCTCCACTCCACTCCACTCCACTCCACGCCAATCCACTCCACTCCACTCCACTCTATTCCATTCCATTTCATTCAATAATTGTTAAGAACCGTAAGGGAATAATGCTTCTTTGTACATACAACATTATCATATACATGAAAGCTAGCACACAATGGGCGAGGGAAAAAATGCTATTATTCTGTAAAGTGAATGTTAAAGCATCATAACCATTTGAAAACAAAAACTGTCATGGAAATACTGCAGGCCATACATTGGAGTACTGCTTCCCTTTTCGACAGGAACATGGTGATTTACGCGTGTGTGCAGTAAACACCCTCCTTCTGAGCATTGCTTTGAGCGCTAATCGCTCTTATTCGCTTGCTGATCAGAATAGGAATAACATATAACATATTAAGTAATATTTACACAGTTACAGCATATACTGGGACGAGGAGTTTTCACAAGCGCCGCCATGATCACTGGCTTTTTTTTTTTTTTTTTTGAGAAACAGTGATAAAAAATATTTTGACTGGCTCCATCAAAGCACCGATAAATGAGAAAAAAAATGAACAAGGGGAGAGCACTTTCCAATTTAACAATACAGTGATTAAACGGAGTTAGTCCATCTTTGCTAAACCAACTTTCTCTCGTGGTTGCGCCTATATGCTCGAAGTACGTACTCTTGATAAGTACAGCTCTGAATGCGATACAATCTTGTTTACACTTTGCGCAAGCCGCCGAACATTCAAATTTTACGACTGTTGTTACACAACTGGAACACTCGGTGTGTACGTCGCGCGTCATTGAGTAAGCTTCTGTTGGCTCAGTGCCAGCATTACAGACGCTGTCACTTTGAATGGCGGCGTGATGAAAGATAACGAAAACAGCTCACAACAATCTGTGAACATAAAAATGGTAGCGTTTGCCTCAGTAACTACAGATATTGCTCCCTAATCTACAATCTGTGAGCATAAAAATGGTAGCGTTTGCCTCAGTAACTACAGATATTGCTCCCTAATCTACAGTCTGTGAACATAAAAATGGTAGCGTTTGCCTCAGTAACTACAGATAGTGCTCCCTAATCTACAGTCTGTGAACATAAAAATGGTAGCGTTTGCCTCAGTAACTACAGATAGTGCTCCCTAATCTACAGTCTGTGAACATAAAAATGGTAGCGTTTGCCTCAGTAACTACAGATATTGCTCCATAATCTACAATCTGTGAGCATAAAAATGGTAGCGTTTGCCTCAGTAACTACAGATATTGCTCCATAATCTACAGTCTGTGAACATAAAAATGGTAGCGTTTGCCTCAGTAACTACAGATATTGCTCCATAATCTACAGTCTGTGAACATAAAAATGGTAGCGTTTGCCTCAGTAACTACAGATATTGCTCCCTAATCTACAATCTGTGAGCATAAAAATGGTAGCGTTTGCCTCAGTAACTACAGATATTGCTCCATAATCTACAATCTGTGAGCATAAAAATGGTAGCGTTTGCCTCAGTAACTACAGATATTGCTCCATAATCTGGCCTAAAATATGTCGCTTATATACCGCTTTTTTTTTCTTTTTTTCTCTTTTTTTTTTTGGGGGGGGGGGGGGGTGGGGGGGGGGTGGAGGGGTCACTATCTTTCCTTTCAAAACCTCTCCCTAAGCGCCGTGAGCACTCAGGGTGGAGCCGTGCGCTGTATTAAGTCTCCATCATCATCATCATCATCATCATCGTCATCATCATCACTAAATGATACATTATTCACTTATAGCTAACGTGTACAATTTCGCGGATTTTTTTTTTTTTTTTTTTTTTACAGATTGTAAACGCTGTCGATGGCGAATGTGACAGAAACCTTGGGACGATCTTGTTAGAACTGACCCAGATGGCTGTACTGAGGATCCGCCTTTGCTGGAGTTTGGCGAACTTGGTGACTGAAGTGGTCGTAGTTGTCTTCCCCCAGTGGTATATTCTGTTGTCAGATGGTAACAATAGAAACCAGAATAGGTACATTTGGAAACACAAAAATGGAAGACTATACTATATAATTATATATCTGTCATATCTGTACACAGTACCTACTAGAATTGCAGACCACTGTCAAACTTAATGTGTCTAAAACTACTGATGTATTATCAAAAGTATATTGTTATTTCTGTGTGCCCCTACCTAAAAAAATGACAACTACTACAACTACTACTACTACTACTAAAAGTGTGGATAGATCGATCCATAACAAAGAAAAAAAAAAAACAAGAAAAAGAAACTAGTCTTCATAGGAATAGGCACACAGTGTTGAATCCTGTAACCTGATAAAAACTAATATAAATCATTCTTGCTAACTAAAAAAAAAAAGTGAAACATTTATGAAGTAGAGTATACTACTTCATCAAGGAATGTGTGCCAGACATAGCTTGTAAACACATAATTAGGAAAGGTTTAAGTGGCCGGTGCACTCACATTTCTTCTTTGTCTCTTTGCAGATCTGTTACCGCCGCCTGAAGCTGCAACAAATAAATAAATAAACCAATATAAATAAATGGATAAATAAATAGATAAATAAATTTCTTACATTTCACTTCGTACGTCTAGTGTGATTGTCCATATCACAGAACTCTAATCCTTTTGCAGCAGTTCCTGATACTATGCAAATATGAAACCAGAGAACAATTAATTGATTACGATGGAATAAAAATTAAATGCATTAATGAATTAATTTGTTTACATTTTAGTTTAATTAATTGATTAATGCGTTTCCACTTCATCTTTGTACGCCTTCTGCCAGTCACAGGGCTCTGAACAATCTGTCGGAAACTGACAAAGGAAAAACAACAACAGCAACAAAAACAACAACAACAACAACACAACAACAATATTGTAGAAACTGTAGGGAAAGCTGGTTACAGATAGAGACGCTGGCACAGACTTTGTCAGTAATTTTTTAAAATTTTTGCCGAGCTGAAAGTCGTCTGAAAAAGACACACATACCGCCTGCTGGGTTGTCTCCCATGGCGCTTCGCGGCGCTTTGAGCCGATTTATGAAACTGGGAAAAGCGCCTATACAATACTCATTATTATTATATTATTATTAAGACATGTCATCAAAGATATTACAAATCATCACCATCGACAGGATACCTTCAGTGTAATGGATGTGGTCTTAAAAGTTAAGAATTAGCTAGTAACAATACTGTAAAGGCATATAATGATATTTGTAACACAGAAGCTTATAACAAGTGTAGAATATTAAATGTCGTGCGCCTTTACCTGCATCTTGTTTCCCCGGGAGAATCATTTATACATGAACTGGCCACCTCAGCACCAGCGACATATTATCTTCATGTGATTTGAGTGTAGATCAATTTGTTTTTTTTGTATTTTTTTTTATACAGATTGTAAACGCTGTCGATGCCGAATGTGACAGAAACCTCGGGAAGATCTTGTTAGAACTGACCCAGGTGGCTGTACTGAGGATCCGCCTTTGCTGGAGTCTGGCGAACTTGGTGACTGAAGTGGTCGTAGTTGTCTTCCCCCAGTGGTATATCCTGTTGTCAGATGGTAACAATAGAAACCAGAATAGGTACATTTGGAAACACAAAAATGGAAGACTATACTATATAATTATATATCTGTCATATCTGTACACAGTACCTACTAGAATTGCAGACCACTGTCAAAATTAATGTGTCTACAACTACTGATGTATTATCAAAAATATATTGTATTTCTGTGTGCCCATACGTAAAAATGACAAATAATAATAATAATAATAATTTGGATAGATCGATCCATAACAAAGAAAAAACAGGAAAAGAAAAAAAAAATACTAGTCTTCATAAGCATCGGCACACAATGTTGAACCCTGTAGCCTGATAAAATCCAATCTAAATCGTCCTTGATAAATAAAAAAAAAAAAAAAAAAAAATGCAACATTTATGAAGTAGAGTAAACTAGTTCTTCAAGGAAGGTGTGCAAGACATAGCTTGTAAACACATAATTAGGAAAGGTTTAAGTGGCCGGTGCACTCACATTTCTTCTTTGTCTCTTTGCAGATCTGTTACCGCCGCCTGAAGCTGCAACAAATAAATAAATAAACCAATATAAATAAATACATAATTAAATAAAATGGATAAAAACCAATATAAATAAATAAATAAATAAATAAATAAATGGATAAATAAATAGATGAATAAATTTCTTATATTTCACTTGGTATGTCTAGTGTGATTGTCCATATCACAGAACTCTAATCCTTTTGTAGCACTTCCTGAAACTATGCAAATATGAAATCAGAGAACAATTAATTGATTAAGATGGAATATCAATTAAATCCATTAATGAAATAATTTGTTTACATTTTATTTTAATTGATTGATTAATGCGTTTCCACTTCATCTTTGTACACCTTCTGTAATTTGCCGATTACAGGGCTCTGAACAATCTGACGGAAACTGACAAAGGAAAAACAACAACAGCAACAAAAACAACAACGACACCAACATTAATATTGTAGAAACTGTAGGTAAAACTAGTTATAGTTAGGGACGTAGGCACAGACTTTGCCAGTATTTTTTTTAAAGTTTTTGCCGAGCTGAAAGTCGTCTGATAGAGACACACATACCGCCTGCTGGGTTGTCTCCCATGGGACGCTCGCCAACAACGTCGTAGCCATCCTCATTCGGAGACTGACGAGTTTCTTCGTCCAGAACGTTGACATTATCGCCAGCGACATCCACTACATCATACGCCTCGGGCGCTCTACGCCCACTGCGTATTCTAGACTTTGCTGCTGAATTTGAACCCGCAGCTTGTTTCGTGTCATACGGGCAGGCGTAGCCTGAAGCATCCAGGGCCGAGGTTGGTGCTGTGGGTGAACCTTGTCCATTCAGGAGGGCTGGCTTACTTGACACGTCATCAGTGGAGGCGTAGCTAGTGTCTTCACGTTGTATGTCTCTTCCGGCGTTGTCCAGAGCGCAGTCGGACGGTTGAAGCTGATGACCACCATCCACACAATCGTCATCATCGCTTTTCTCTCCTGCCAAGATCAGAATACTACATTGTTCAAAACAGGCATAGAAAAGAAAAGAATAGGCAAACCTCATTCACGAATTTTCTTCTAAGGGGCCTTTATTAATTTATAAGCCCCAGACCCCCCAATCCCCCCCCCCCCCCCATCTAAAAAGAAAGAAAGAAATAAACAAAAAATGCAATTAATAAATAACAAATAAAAATAATGAAATAAATAAATGAAAAATAAAACAGAATAAATTAAATAAATTAATAAAAAGAAAAAGAAAACAAACCACCACAGTACCAAGACAAAAAACAAAACAAAACAACAATGACAGCAGATTACGCAACACCTTTCCGTAATGACAGCCGATTTATTTATAAAGTAAAAATAAAGATGAACAGACTACACAAGTTAAGCTCGATCCTTTCACAGTTCGAGAGTAGATCATTCTGATTTAAGCCGCTTAAATAAATCATTGCCATACCGCGTTTGCCCCTTCGTTTGCAGCAGCAGCACCAGATCAGTACAGCAGCAATGCCAATGATACCGACTACGGCACTCCCTCCGATGACAGGCCAAAACCAGAGGCGTCCTGAACCTGAGTAACAACAACAACAGTCGTTAAGATAACCGAACACTGGATGAAACCGCAGGTTACACACTTGTCTATAAAACTCGACTGTATCACTATCATTACCTGTCTAAATTTACAAAAACCCGATTTTATAGTTTGTTGCAGTGCAACTATTCCAATTTTCATTGTTTTGTTGCTGTTGTTGTTGTTGTTGTTGTTGTTTTAGTAAACTCTGAAAACTGAACGTGAATTGAGCGACGAAGGTAAACTGGGAGGGGCCGCTGATACGAAAGCCACTCATTATGTTTTGCAACCTGGACGAACTTATGACGTCACTACCTTTCTGTTTACATCACTTCGTAGATCAGTTTCATTAATACTTATGACAAAAAAATACTTGATTCCGTACAGCCGATTATATTCCATGCGACAAAATGTCCGGTAAGGGTTAGGGGTCTTTTGCCAGCAATGTTGACCTTTGAGCCATGATGTATTATGACTACTGCCGGCGAAAATCTTTTCAGGGCTGCTTTCAAAGTTTAAAACAATGTATTTGAGATCAGTCTCTGACCAAAGCCACTGTGTTCAAGTGGTTCCGACAGTTCATGTCTGGCCAGACAACAGTTGAAATCGATGACCGTTGTGGTCGAATGGCAACGACCGTTACCCCAGAAAACGTCTCTAGGGTAGAATCCGTGATTAGGAAGGACCCAAAATGATCTACGCGAAAATACAGAATACCATGAAGATTTCATCGGGAAATCCCATTTGCATTCCTCACGACTGCCTTGGCATACGGAAACGTTGAACCCGTTGGGTGCCCTACAACCTGGGTGAAGAACAGAAGCGGGGTAGGGTGAACTGGTGCACCCACATTCTAAGAAAATTTGACGGAGGAAGGTCCCCTCGGGTCTGGGACATCGTAACAGGAGACGAAACCTGGGTATACCAATATGACCCCCAGACAAAGCAACAGTCGGCGGTGTGAAACTTCCCAGGTGAGAACCCACCTGTGATATTCAAAAGAAACAGAAGTGCTTCCATTCAAATGCTAGCCTGTTTCAAATTCTGGCTACCTTGCCACCATACTGTTTGAGGACAGAGAGACGGTTACGGCTGACTGGTATATTAGCCACTGTTTGCTTAAAGTCTTCCAGGCATGGTGCAAACAGCGGCCCCGAGTGAGTGTCCATGGTCTACTGCTTCATCATGAAAGTGCCAGCGCGCACATAGTAGCTGCAACTGTGGACTGTCTAGCCGAAAATAATGTTCACCCACCATATTCCCCTGACTTATCCCCCTGCGACTGGTTTTGGTTTCCTTCCGTCAAGAGGCAGTTGAAAGGAAAGCAGTTTCGCGATTCGGAGCGCAGAAGATGCCCGAGCGTTGTTCGAGGGTGTCATATTGGACCTACCCCAGTCAACATGGTCGGGTGTCATAGACAGCTGGTTTGAGGGAATGCAAATCGTGTACAGGCTGATGGGAGATTCTTCCAAAACTTTGAGTAGACAGACTGGTTGTAAGTGTTCTTGAAAAGCCAGGTTGCAAAACATAATGAGTGGCCCTCGTATGTCATCGTACTGTGATCTTCTACAGCGACATAAAACCTTCTTTCTATTAAATTTGTTTTTAGAGATTTTCATGTTGACAGGTTGTTTTCCCGTTACGAAGCCTGTACCGAATAATCATGGCGAGCAATCAGTAGTTCAAACAAGCCCACATTATGTCAGAGGCTGTGTTCAACATTTCCTCCTTTGATTACAATCGTAGCGGAAGGAAACGGGGGTAACTACTGGGTTTTGTTATTCGCTGTTTGCCTGTCACATTTGCAAGCTGAACCCGTGTGCTTCCTCACATGTCTTATACGGAAGATATTGCAGGTTTACATTGTTTAGGTCATAGCCATTTGCATACATAATTATGTCTACGCAACGTAAGTCAAGAGGGTGTGCATTACTTCCGCAACTGTTAACTGTTAGCTGGACAGATTTTGAGGCTGGTTCCCTGTAGCCATTGTCAGCGGTACACGTGTACAATCCCCCGTCGTCACAAGTCACTGTAGGTATAGTGTAGGTCAAACCAGAAGTGGTGTTATCATCCCATAATTCTCCGCCACGGGGCACTTGCGGCGATCCGAAACTGATGTTAATGGTTGGTGTAGGACGACCCCGTGCCTCACAAATGAAAGTTACATTTGTGTTACCCTCGGTAACCGTCTCAGTGCCGGCTTGTTCGTTTATCGTGAAGTTCTTTATCTGTGGTTTTTCTGAAAGAAAAAAAAAAAAAAAACTACCATAGCAATGCATAATTTATTTGCTACTGTTATCAGCAGTCTTTTTTCCTACTTCGTTTTTTAATAACTATTTCATTTCCTCCGACTATAGTGCCTATTGTAGAAGGGTGCCGTCCAGGTACTATACAGGTGAGCATGTTTCATACAGTCGGAATATAAGAAAGGATTCATACAGGGATCATACATTCATCTTTGCAAAAAAATAAAACGGAAAAATCTTTTCCAACAAATTAAACAACTCCTGATAACTCACCGCCAATCTGGAACGACTCTTGACTAGTGAGTGTATACAGATCTGGTTCAGGTCCCCAAGTGGCCCAACAGTAGCACATTGTGTTGTCTGTAGTCTGTGACGTGCTGATGGTCAGAGAACTTGACGTACCGATAGTGGTATTGTCAGTACTCGTGAGATGCTGATTAGTACAGTTGATGTGTACGGCTGTAACGAGCGGCTTGCCGCCTTGTACTGTACACGTCACGGTGTCACCGAACGCGAGAAAATGACCCTGTGTGGAGCTGGTGATTGTTGGCTGTGTTTTCGGTGGATCTGAAAACGACAGGATTTATCTTGAAGACTTTTCTGCTCTCTTGTGAATGGTCTTGTCAGTAATCAAAAAAGCAAAATCCATTTCTATAGATTAGATTGGCGTCTCACCTATTAACGTTCATAGCCTGCGTTATGCTGATGCTGAACCTCTGAGTAAAATATGCCCACTGTGTCAGCTTGATATAGAAGATGAGTTACATTTTCTTTTATACTGTCTTAGTCTTGCTGATATCCGTACCCGGTTTATTCCTAGAAATTTTTGGAACCATCCATGTAGCTTTCGACTTACTTTGCTAATGGCCTCAAGCAACTTTTATACAGTTAAGAACTAGGCATTATATTTCTATAGATTAGCGGACGAGACATGTATGAAAGAGGCGCTGGTTCTAGCAGCAGCATATTTCTCTATCTGCATTAAAAATGACAAGACAGTGTAGTGATTAGGCAGCTGGAGCCCATATCCCGTATCGATTTTTTTGTGTTTGCTTTTCATTGATACACTCGTTGGAATTCGTGATAGTTGATTAGCTTTCATTGATATGACACTATATGCATTAGAGTCGGTTTAGCATTTTCTTTGTTGACTAACAAAATGAAGTGTGGAGTTTATGTTGCGTAAGTTTAACGACAGTTTAAAGTGACGACAGTTACAGCAACACCAAAAGGTCTTGGGAGGAAGTCAGCTGCATTGAAATAGAGATCGCCTTTACAACACTCTTAACAAACACAGGATACATTTACAATTTTTACCGTGAGTCTAAATTGTCCCTGTTGGTAGACATCACCATTACCAATGCCAAGACATCCACTGTCATGTACTGAGTATTATTTATTGGGGCTAAACATTTAACATCATTTTAGGCCATAATAGTTAAAGAATTCCTCAAGACACACGTCAAGTTTCACAATGACACACGCCGTAAGTGGTTCTATTTCCAGAGTCCACTCACGTTTTCATTTATAGTTGCATACATTCCAAAACAGAGGAACACGTATGCCTTTAACATAGTTAAACAATCAAGTCAAGACTTGTTGGTGTGATCGTTGGTACCTACATGTCAGATTCAACGTGTAGCGAGCCTGTGATAGTGGTCCCTGAAAGGATATTGAAGTACAAAAGATTGTTGTGTTGTCCTGGTTCAGCCTGGGTATGAGAGTACAGGTCCCGTTGCTCGAAATGTAGTCTACACACGTGAAACTTCCGGGAGACCAGGCGTATACCGTGTCCTGGTCCGCGTCTGTTGCGAGACATGTAAGTGTCAGGTTCCTGGATCCATCAGTAATGAACGATTCCGGTCCCGTGATCGTGATGTTCTCGTTTGAAAGGCCATCTGACAGGCAGATTGTGGGACTGGGAACATTATATCGTGTGTAAAACAAACAAAGAAAGAAAGAATCAAACAAACAAACACACACACAGCTAGGTCACATTGAAACTGATACTATATGTAACTCTGCCCTCGTAAGGTGATGTTAAAGTCTCTACTTTCGTAAATGAGTTCTGAGGGGAAATCTGCCGCTTACAAAGCTCTAAGATTGTTTGCCAAATGAATAGATATACCTTTTGGCAAATCAACCATTTTCGTGACTTTGCGGCTCCTAATGGTAGAGAAATATAACTTTCTCTGGCCTAACGCTTCCATACCTGTGCTACACGTCGATCGACAAAGTCGCTAAAAATAGCCACCAGACAGCACTGTCTAGTTAGTCCGCAGCCAAATAGCGTCGTCTGCTCAGTACGCGGAACGTTTCTACGTATACGAAGAACATCATAATACGTCCACCAGAATCACCACAATGGTTTCAGAGTTTCAGATGCTATATTGTGTCCCAGCTCACTGATACTGATGCACATGGGGTGGTCGGTGGTTTAGTGGTTAAGAGACTTGTCATCAATGCGAGAGGTCAGGGGTTCGAGTCCCACTAGGGGGCAAAGAATTTTTCCTTCTCGTATGTGCCATCGTTCATTCGGGCCGATCATCGGGGGTTCTCTCCGGGTACTCCGGCTTCCTCCCCCTCTGCTTTGGAAATGTTCAGCCCACCAAATTTGAAAAATAAATGCAGTTCTAAATTCCCAAATTTAAATAGCTGAGCGGACCCTTCGCACCACGTGAGTGTAATGTGTTTATGTCCAGGGTGTGAGAGAATGCCTTTGATTCACGTGGGCGTGCGTGCTGGGTTCGCGGCGCTTTGAGCCGATTCATGAAATTGGGTAAAGTGCCTATACAATACTCATTATTATTATTATATATTAAGCACATTCGATGAAACGTTTTCCATAGCGCTGTTGTATGCCTGACAAACGTATTGAGACTTTAAACACATTAACGCCAAACATAGGGAATGGCTTCTTGTGCATCATTCTTAAAACTTAACCAGCATAAACCATTTTGTTCAGTATACACGCTATTTGGCATTTCAAAGGTTCATTCTCCATTAACAGGCCAGGCGCTAGTACCTCCGGAAAAAAGTGAAGCCATGACTTTTTTTTTTTTTTTTTTTTGCTGCCCCAACTCTTTTTGTCAGTTTCAGTAGTGTCCCAGGTAATGGGTGGAATCTACAAAGGGCTCGAAAGCTGGGGCAATTTTTATTATGCATGAGGATGGAGATGAGGATGATGCCATGGAGGTCTGTGTGGTTTGGGACTGCGGGACAGGGCCGCATTTCACGCTTCCTGTCATAAATATCCCGGCATTAACCAGGCCCGGGAACTACGGCACCTGCGGCCCCGGCCGTGTAATCATCCACATCGTAAGACGTGTCATACCAAGGGAAGCACCCCCAAAGTCGCACCCGTGAAGTGGGTGAAGCTCGGCTGTGTGACAACAGCCTCCCCACTGGGCCCATAGCACACCCGCTCTGGGTAGGAGCCGACCTAGGAAGGAAAAATCCCGCTTGCCTCGGCGGGGTTTCGAACCCGGGCCTCCCGGTCCATGGTCCGAAGTGATAACCACTACTCTACGGGGGCAGGTTGGAATGACTTTTCTTCATACTGAAAGGCAATACGTGGCAACGATGTTTAACATCAGGGCGTACATGCCGGTGGTGGTTCCTTTCTCATATTGTGCTTTTGGCCGTTACAGGCCGTTTTGTGTGTAACCCTCGATTACGCTCTCGAGTGTTTTACTTTTAATCATACATAATGAGTATGTTTCAGTCACGGAATTACCTCAAATATCATGCTAGTTACTGGTCGTAGAGAACATCCAAAAACAGATCGGAAAGACTGAAATGTGATGCAATACGTGATGCAAGAAGTTATAACGCATGCAAACCCATAGATACAAAGCCTACAGGCGAAAGTAGCAGGAATGCGGCATTTGGTGGTTTGGTAGCATCCATCTGGCCCAGGAGGCCAGGTGTTATAAGTTTCTCGACGATCTTCACACGTATTTGCTTCCCACATCCAAATTAATGTTCTGGGCAAATTTCAACATGTTTGTTCAATATTTCACCGAGCATTCCTTATTAATGGTCACCGTGCAGACTGGTAGGAACCGATTTTAATAGTTATGAAATGGGTCTGTATCACGATTTATTCTCGCGTAGGTGCAATTTGAGATGGTAACAGACATAAGAATTTTTTTGTTGCGGGAAAATTGTCATTTTTTCATGTTTGAAATCCGTCACAAACAAAATGGCTGATTATTTTCCGTAAACTCTGTGTTACAATTATTACCAGAAAATTGCTTGTTCAAACTGCTTCGTTTACTTGACTGCCCACATCCGTGTCTGTGAGATACAGTGGACGCCGGATATAAGCAACTCGGATATAAGAAAACTCGGTTATTGCCAACGAATTTTTTTCCCCCGGCCAAACTCTTCTTTATTATGTATTCCAAAAACTCGGATACAAGAAACTCGCTTATAAGAAAACTCGGTTTTAGGAAAGCAAATTTCTTGTCCCGCTTGATACAAAAACTCGGATATAAGAAACCGAAAGTACATTTCCAAGAAAATTTCACTCATTGTAAGAAACCGAAAGTACATTTCCAAGAAAATTTCACTCATTCTAAGAAAACAGGTCAGGTCTGACGTCACTTAGGACAGGCACATGATGGCGCATGATTTTCTTTTCTTGAATTGGTTCTTTACCATTGTGTTCCGTGCAAAATTGAATGTTGGCAAGAAGAAAAAATACGAGATGCATTTTTGTTGTTCTATTGTTATATGTTGTTTTTATTATTATTTTGTTTTTTTTGCCTGATTGGGAGCTCAGTCTCTCTCTCTCTCTCTCTCTCTCTCTCTCTCTCTCTCTCTCTCTCTCTCTGTATGTCTGTCTCTGTTTACAGGGCTCGCGTTAAGGAGAATAAAACTATCAGTATTAGACTAACTGTTGATCAATTCCTTTCTTTGACAATATACGTGGTCCATCTTTCCTCCATCCCCCTTCCCCCTCCCAACAGTAAAAAAGCTAATTTGCAGCTTTTTTCAGCCAAATTAGACACGGAAAGCATCGCATATCATACTCTAATGGGACGAGTGTTTTACAGATCAAAAGTTGATACATAATGCACTTTTAATATATCCTATAAATACAAGGGAATTCTCTCTCTCTCTCTCTCTCTCTCTCTCTCTCTCTCTCTCTCCCCTTAGTTCTTTTTTGTTTGTTTGTTTGTTTGGTTGGTTGGTTGGTTGGTTGGTTGGTTTGGTTGTTTTTTTTTCTTTTTGTTTTGTTTTTTAATAATAATAATAATAATAATAATAATGAATATTTATTTGCGCCTATTCTCTGCGAGCTCTAAGCGCTTACAGAGAAGTTAAAATAACTAAAAGAAACTAAAAAGCTACTAGAAGATAAAAAGCACTAAAACAGCTAAAAGAACACACACACACACACACACACACACACACACACACACACATACACACAAACACACACACACAGTGTCCGCCATTCACTCATCATTGTTGTTGTGATAAAAACAGGTGTGTTTTAATGGACGTTTTAAAGCTGAGGACTGAGTCTGTGTGTCTGATGTTATGAGGAAGTGTGTTCCAAAGGGCTGGTCCTTGGTACAGGAAAGATCGCTCTCCAAATGACTTGGTTCTGACGTTCGGAACACGGAGAATGCGGTTGTCAGCAGAGGATCTGAGTTGTCTTGATGGTTTGTATGTGGTCAGTAAATCAGCAAGATATGCGGGGCCGGTCTTCATGAGGGAGTTGTGACACAGACACATTACCTTATACTTAATGCGGGACTCCACGGGTAGCCAGTGGAGGGAATTAAGGATTGGGGAGATGTGATCGGATTTTTTGGCTTTCATCACAAGACGGGCAGCACTGTTTTGGACTTTCTGGAGCTTGTTAATAAGGTATTTTGGACAACCAGAAAGAAGAGAGTTGCAATAGTCAAGTTTTGACAACACAAAGGCACATACAAGAGTGTTTGCGGCCTCGACGGAAAGTAGATGACGGATAGAACCAATCCTTCGCATTTCGAGGTACGCGGCTCGGCAAATATTTTTTACATGTTGATGCATGCATAATGTGTTATCCAAAGTGACACCAAGGTTCTTCACTGAAGGAGAAAACAGAATTTGAGTGTTGTCAATGTGCATGGACTGTGGGAGGGAGGCTCTTGACACTCTAGGAGAGGCAACAAGAAGTGCCTCCGTCTTGTCACCGTTCAACTTTAATTTGTTTTGTGTCATCCACGACTTGACATCGGAAATGCAGTGACTTATCTCCTGGATGACTGTAGGAACCTGACTAACACTGCTGCTCTTATACAGCTGAGTATCGTCAGCGTATCCATGATGGGAGACAGAGTGTCTCTCAATGATGCGCGTCAGTGGGTGGACATAGAGGAGAAATAGCACGGGCCCAAGCACTGAACCCTGGGGAACCCCGAAGCTAAGAGGTGCAGGTGCAGAATGATGGCCATTGACGGACACAGTCTGGGATCGGTCAGATAGATAGGACCTGCGCTACAGTTGGGAAGCAAAAACAGTATTTTCATGTTCAAACAAAAAAATCTGATATTGAAGGACACAAGCGCACTGGTGTATATTAACTCTACACATATATATTCTGTGCAGGTCTTTAAGAGAAACCAGATATTTCTTAATTTAATGCAAAACATACACGAACTGAGAAAAAAGAAATGTTTTAAACCTTTTTTTCACTGAACTCGGTTATAAGAAATATTTTTCAAAATACTTTCTTATATCCGACTTTCAGATATAAGAAAACTCGGATATAAGAAACCAAAAAATTCACCCCCCTCGAGTTTCTTATAACCGGCGTATACTGTACCACATCTTGTTTCCGCATGGTAACGGAGGTAGGACTGAAAGTCCTTAAAATATCGATAACATCGGTGATATCCAACTTGAAACTTAACTCGGCATAGGAAAGATGGGGCAGGAAGTCTTCTTTTCAAAGCAGCATGCGCTTTTTTTAAAATCATCCAAGGTATACAGGTTGTTTTTCAGCCCATTTTCATGCATACCCCCACGTGGGGACAGCACCAACATCGTATTCTGTGCTATAAATATGGCCGTTTCTAGAGAAGTACTTAGAGCTGTTTCAATAAATGTGCATGCTTTTGTATCTGCGTGAGAGGCGAGCTTTCATTTGACATATCATTTTTGTGGTTATCTTCTCTTGTGAAAGGTGAAAGGGGAAGTGTGGGGGACAAAAAAAATCAATGGCGCCTATGGGTGGAGAACACACAAACAAACAAACAAACAAAATTCACGAATATCTTATATCAAATCTGTATAAACCGACAACAAACGAAGACCATCAATACTCATATTTCTATGATGGCCCATGATTTTCAAGGTCGTTGTTTCTCTTAAATATCAAGAGATTGTACCAAACACATGAGTCTGTCAATGAAAGCTGCTAAAGGGTAGGTAAACCTTTTCGTGTATTTGGTTTAGCCGTATCCGTGGGTGCATATCAAAATTAGAGGGGCGCTCGCTTCGAGTGAGCAGTCTGCATTTCATTCACTCCGGCAACGACTCCAAATGAATAGCGTTAACTCGCGTACATGTAGTAAAGTATAAGCATGCACAAACAAGAACAAAATTAATAGTTGTGTACAACAACCTGTACAGCCGGCGCGTTGTAAACGGACTTTGATCAGAGAGGTCACAACCAATTACACGTCACGCGAGAATGCCCTCTCTTCGTGTCACTATTAACTGGCGCAGCCAAGAGCTCTTTGTTTATTACATGGAATAAGCCCGTTAAAACTACCACCCCACAGTGAAAGGTAGTCCTGGCAACCCTCTGGTTTTTGTATTGTTTTGGGGTTGTTTGTTGTTTTCAATCAACTAGGTTAGTCCGAACTAGGTGAAAGGAAACATTCCTCTAATGTTCTTGGAAGGAAATCTCGCTACTCACCTGTTTTGAGAAGCAATAAATGAATGCACACACAAAGTAGCTGACACCTTATTCTCATCGCGTAAATCACACCCACAATGAATACGAAAAGACCACCTTTCCTCTCGTCCACAACTTGAGTGACTCTAATTTCCTTCCTTGTACACGTACAAATACAAATATCAGCACGCACGACTGACGTGCACGAACATACACCCAAGGAGTTAACCTAGTTTAGGACGCAACCCGGCAAAACATCACGAGCTCTCTGGTACGCAGCGCGTAGGACACCTCCGGTTAGAGCTGAATTTTACGAGTTGTGTTGTAACCTTATGTAGCTGAAGACGAAACTTCTTCCTGGTTCTCGGTACATCTTCACGGTCTGTTTTCAGCTACACTTTAATGTGCTCTCTCTCTCTCTCTCTCTCTGTGCGTTTGCGTTAAGGCGTCGTCTAGTGGTGTTTTTCCCTATCAGACTACCCCAGAGTTGCCCGCTCAAATGACGGTGTCACACATGGGATGTACTCACCAGCGCTATATAACTGGAGCACTAAAACCTGATCATTTACTCCCTTCATGTAAAATACAGGCAGACGTACGATTTGTTTCATAAGTGGAGTGTTTCCAGCTTGTTCCTGGCGTGTAAAGGTGGAGTGTGTCGGACTGTAGAGGGTGTACACCCAACTTTAAAGCGGGAAGTGTCCCGAAATGAATAGACCTGGGGACCATCACGCGCGATTCACCGGCATAGTGAGGGGTGCTGCGCAGGTGGTTGAGCCGTCTCGTCTCCGACGCGGAAGATAAAAGGCGCAACTGTTGGCGAAAGTCACTTGAATGGGTGATCGTTTTGCGAGGGGGATTTTTTCTTTTTTTCACCCCAGCTGATACATATGTGAATGGGTACGTGTGCCCGACTCACACAGTCTAGGGGCGAAAACTGACTCTTCCGGTCTCACCCGGCATAATGCCATTGATGGCGAGTCGTCAGTGGTGCACAGAGTAATATACTCTTGTGGTCTAGGAGACCAAAACGGACCTTTTGGAAATAAATAGGTGCTTTTTGCTGTTTGGTCTATTGCGCTACCCCCCTCCCCCCCTTAAAAAAAAAACCCACAAAAAAACCAGTGGAACCTCACTTGGACAACCTCTAGCTTGAGCGGCCATCTGTCGTCCGTGACTGATTTTGCCCGGCACGAACGGTTTTTCTTTTTTATTGCATCTCCAACGACCGACCACCTGCAGTACGCGACTTTCGACCACTATATTCCGCGTGCAACGTACACGACCCCCGTCTCTGTTGTGGGCGACTACAGCTGGCTTTGTTGGCACTTCACCGGCAGCCGATTTACCACCGACCGCCCACAGCACTTGGGCCGACACTTGAGGCCGTTTACACTGGGCCAAAAAACCGAACTCGGCTCGCTTTGAAGCGTGTCAAGCACGTTTACACTAGGAAATTTCACCCGGGCCAGGAACCGAACCTGGAATACATATGCATGTGTACCAGGCTCGCTTTGGGTGCCGGGCCCGCATTACGGTCAGCTGTTTTTACTATCTGAAGCCATCATTTCAAATCATCTTTCTCATCTCCATCTTCATACGAAATAAAATTCATTGCACCACTATAAGTGTTCCTCTTCTCACTTGTTGGTTGGTTTGTTGGTTTCAATTAACACTTTCATTATTCCTGTTCATTAAAAATCTGTTATATATCTCTGGATGGGGTTACTGGGTTCGTAAAAGTCGATGTCTTCTTTCCATAAACAAACACCAAACAGTCCAGTACAACCGATGAGAACTGAGGTTACGAGCGGCAATAATGTGCGTCGCCAATAAAGACGCAAAAAATATGTACATCTTTTGCTGGAGTTGGACGGCAAACGTTTTTCGTCTTTGCGCGCTCCTTAAAATCAGTGATTTCATCCTCCTCAGTGTTCCTCCGAATTCGTATCTGTTTGATCCAGCTGCACAGAAACACGTGTTTTCTGGGCGCCGCCATACTGCTGGCCCGTGTCAAAGGTCAGCCCACCTTCCAAAAAATTGCAGTGTAAACGCACGGAAGTGGGCCCGGCGCGGTTCGGTTCCGAGTTCGGTTCTCGGCGCAGCTGTAGTGTAAACGACCTCACGAACCGCCGCGTGGCCCACCCTATACTGTGCACGCGAGACCTTGGACAAATACAGGCCAATTAGCGCATCGTTAACAGTTGAAAATCCTAGTGCCAACTACACACAACTGAAGTTAAGCGGGCGGTGATCATCCGCCAATTCCGACGTCCCTTACACCTGCCAAATCACTGACCGTTGTTTTCACAAGACACCCAACACGCACATGTCAGTACGTGTGAACGTGTGTCTTTGTGTGCCAGTGTGTGTGAGTGAGTGAATTAAGGCGAATATTTGATTGGTATGGTGCTGTAATAAAATAACACATAAAGACAAAATAGAACATAAGAATACAAAACGACAAGAGCAAAAAAAAAAAAAAAAAAAAAAACAACAACACCGTTTTGGTGCCGTCTGGAGGCTTACACGTTGATTTGTTGATTTTGTAATTTGTCCCTCGTGTCAGTCACACACACACACACACACACACACACACACACACACACACACACACAGTGCTGACTTTTAACCAACTTAAGTGAAGTAATTTGGAAAAAAGACACTAAAGAACGCTATGAAACATAATGTGTGTGTGTGTGTGTGTGTGTGTGTGAGAGAGAGAGAGAGAGAGAGAGAGAGAGAGAGAGAGAGAGCACTGATTATTAATAGTAGTTTCAATTCTATTGCATACATCGCATTATTCACACACACACACAAAAATAATAAATAAACTTGAAGAAATAATAATATCACACAAGAAATCTATTTGGCGGAACTGCCCACCTCGTCAGGTTCCACAACAAATACTACCTTCTCTAGTTTTTTTTATCCTTTTTTTCTTTTCTTTTCCCCGCCCCAAACAATTTGAAAAATTAAAGAATTGCGCCGTAGAAATGGCCAATCATCATCATCATTATCACAGATAATTAATGTTATAATTCTACAGATGTGAATAGCAGATACTCTAAAGGACAGCAAACATTAATAATAATAATAATAATGAATACAGTTTATACAGCACCTATCTGTTTTCTACGAAACACTCTTTGCGCATTTAAATACACACAAACAAACAACAAATGAAAAGCCATCTTCCATCAATTCTATGCACACATATCGTTCTGAGTTCTTTTGGTAGTGTCTAACACCACACCACTTAGACACCTGCACAGTGACAGCATCTCACGGCCTAGCACTGAGCCAAAAGAAGGGTACACGCTACGCGAATATCTCAAGGAGACATTTTTTACGCAGGCTCGCCCAGTCTGAAGACACTGTTCAGAACTCAGCTCATCATTATACATAGACTAGTTTATGTACAGGTTCACTCAAATTCGCAACTGTTTCAAAATATAAGCTGGCTTCTGTAAATCCTGTTAAACTTGGCCAATGCATACGCTGATCACACATCCAACCTTTATGACGAAGAATAGCATGGTTCCACGCTGTAGGGAGAGGGTTTGAAAAGGTACGAGAAGGAAAAGAAAGAAAGAAACAAAAAAAGCAACAAAAAGAATTTATATCCTGCCCACTTATCTCCGACGACGCATCTTACAGTCAACGTTTTGCTCACGCCTTGTCAGGAAATCAGTAACGAATTGGAAGCAGCTGTTAAAAGCAAAGCACAGCTCGATATTTACAAAACGAAAATGAACCAAAACACACACCAACACACGAAACAAAAAACACACAAACAGAAATCTTGAATGGAGAAATGCACCTCACGTAAGTCCGACTAGAGACTACCCGCGAGTGTGCGAAAATGCATTTGTGCCTCTCCTAACGGTCTGGCGGCTGCTTCAGTTGCTAAAAGTTCGAAACTTAAGTTGCTTAAGTTCGAAAAGAATGTGTACCCCTTTGAATATGTGTAGAGGTTCGAATATTTTGTACGGACTCATTATAGTGTTTTTTCCTTTGCTAATTACTGATTCTTTGCGCTTTGTCCACAACATGACACATGCTGAAAACAGTTCGTAGTACTGTCAAACATAGAGAGTCGGTATTTGATTCGATCTTTAGGTGCAGAAGCCAAAGTGCAAAGAAGTATAAAAGTGAAATATACGTATACATACGTAATTAGCTGTTACACCATATGACATGGTTGAATACCGACAAAGACCCTACAACCCTACAAAGGAATACAGGATTATTGAATCGTTGATACCCACTAGTATTTGCTTCATGACTCGCGATGGAGCAAATACGAGTCGGTATTCAACCAAGTATTTAGTTATGTGGTCTAACGGCTTCATCACCCTTTCTTCTCTCATGTGTAGTGCACTGTGAGCCCTTGTCCGACTAAAAGCCGAAATCTGCTTGTAATTTTCGGGGAATCGGCAACTGGGCAGTGCATAGCAGACGCTCGGGGTGGTCAGGAGATCAGAAGCCTTGTTATGCTACCAATACAATGCCACTTCACTCAACCCCCCCCCCCCACCCACCCACCCACCCACCCACACACAAAAGCTTCGAGTGAAGACACAAACGAACCTGGTAACACCAAAGACATTACATTACCAAGATGTTCCACTCAAGACGTTTTTGCGGGACCGTAGACTCCAGAGTGCAGTCCCTTTTCGGCGGGGCGTGAAAATGTGACTGCTTACAGCCAGCGCCATTTTCAAAAATGGCGATTTTTTTTTTTTAGAAAAGCGAAGACTTGTGTGTCATATGAATCGATTTGAAACGAAGTCTTGAATATCCGACCACTTTTGGTTTGGGCAAAATCTTTGCCAGCGGACAATTATTGTTGCGCTTTGATGGCACTGTTTACGTGGTACACTGATCCAACAGGATGTGAGTAAACGGCAAGGGGGTTGCACTCTGACAGGCCAAGGTGCTGCACTCTACAGGCAAGTATTATTGCACGGTGCAGACGATCAATTACCTGCCTTGTGGTGGAATAAGAGACGATTACAAAAGCATACACACCCGTGCTCTAGGACTGAATGTAATAACAGATCTGTCCATTCAGACAGAGACATGTTATGTATGTCTCTGATTCAGAAACACGCCTACTTTCACTCTGAAGACAGCCTGCCATCACTTGCGCCATTGAGGATCCCTCTGGGTTCAAAGCTGGTCAAGGATGACATAGTGCGCGACCTTGTGTTTGAGAGCACCGAGACAATTTAGGCCCATCACGGTAGCGCAGTGAGCGCCATTTCCCCACCGTGCACAGAGGTACTTTCCACTGAAAGACTCTGTGCCCCAGAGAGTGGCGGGACCGCTGACGGAGTGACGTCCCTTTGCTTGATCAGGGATAACTCCACTCGTCACAAGCAAGAAATTGCACAGGGGTGGTGACGCCTGCAGCGCGATTACTGTTCGAATGCGCGATACAAGAGCGTTTGTCAAGGAATGTCATTTTATCGTTTCCCAAGAGATGAAGTAAGGTAAGTTTCTGTCCATTATTGCAGCATTTTTTTAGGTTTAAAATTGAAGACTAAAGTAGCCTGGTTTCTTTCCTCTAGATCTAAAGTGATCGGCGGGGAAAAGAAACAACCACCTTCTTCATTAAATTGTCCAAATGATGTACTTACATCTGTGGATTGAAATAGGGTTGGACCTTAAAGGGTGATGTGTTTGTTCCATCTTTATTTTTTGTGTGTGTGAGTGCTATCCGACGATAATTATACAGTATACCGCAAACACTTTTAAAGTGAATCACTTTTCGAACCGTCACTAGATCCTGTTTGATTTCGTCGTGCGGAATAGGGTGTGAATCCCCAGGAAACACGTCAGGTGCTATTCTGCACTGCATCATGTGATGGTTGATCATCATAGTCCATATTATATAGTATGGATTGATAGATCGTCAACCAGGACGCTCTCTCTCTCTCTCTCTCTCTCTCTCTGTAGTGTGTGTGTGTGTGTGTGTGTGTGTGTGTGTGTGTGTGTGTGTGTGTTCGCGCACACATGCGTACGGGCACGTGTCTGCACGCACACGAGAAAGATACTCAAGAAAAGAAATTCCAGAGGACTTTTTTTTTCACAGGGCATTTTCTCCCGTGTGTTTTCAGAATCTCATCCAACTGCAGATGAAAATCATCTTCCCACTGTTGAAGCTGTCTCAGCACCAAAGCCTGTACCATCTACTTCAGCAGAAGAGGCCGATCTCAAGAGCAAGTTAAGGGCCTCACGGAACAGGGTGTATCGTTTGAAGAAGAAAATGAAAAATTCTCTGCAGTCCAAAAAACTCAGCAGGCAGGACAGAAAAGCAACAGTGCTCAAAGAACTGGCTAACTTTCTACCAAGAAAGACTGTTCAGTTTATAGCATCACAGTTGCGTGCTGTTGATAAGAAGAAGAAGGGGGTCAGGTGGACTGAAAAAGACAAGACTGTTGCCCTTTCGTTGTTCCACAGTAGTCCAAAGGCCTATCGGAGACTAAAGAAAATTTTTCTCTTGCCCTCTGTGAGTACACTGCGGCGGTCTTTGCAGAACATTGAACTGTACCCAGATTTCAACAGTAACATACTTTTAACCCTGTCCATCATTGATGGATGAATGATGAATATATCATTCAAAGTGAAGTCACTGCCACCTGGCAATGAACTTTGCGCTCTGATATTTGGCCATAAAAGCAGATAAGGTTTTCTGCTGTTTTGAAATGGTTCTGTCGGAGAGTTCATGACATCATTAAAGTAGGTTGTATCCACTCTTGTTTCAGTTTTACTGTTTTATGTATCCCTCACCTTCTTTGTCTTTCTGTCACTCTCCTCATGTCAGTGTTCGTACTGCACGTAATGTTTGTGAGTCCCTGTGTGTGAATTTGGGCACATGTTCAAGTATACTCATGTAGACAGGGAATATCAAAACAAAAACAAAGAATACCTGCATTATTCGTCAGATGTGGGACACACTTGGTGAAATAATTTTTATGACCTGTCAAACAGGGTAAGACGGAAACAACCTTGATACAAAACCAAAATTTCACCGCCACATCACAACAGCACAAAACGATTAGGCCGTGGGCCGCCCTCGGTTTTCGTGTCATAAAATATTTTTGCAATGCAAATGACATTTTCTGGTTTTTATCATCAATAATACACCATAACTAGATAGAAACTGGGAGATCTCAGCTGAAATGTTGCGCGCTGGTTTTTAATCGCGGATGAAAGATAATTAGAAAGCTTGTAAGGGAGGTAATCGGATTTTACTGAAGAGGCGCCGATTCATTCACTTGATGAATAAATTAATTTTTCGACCAATCAGAAAGAGACTACGCTTGGAAACAAACATGGCTGCCTACGCTTGTACGGGCGACCAACAGTAGTGAAACAGTTTTCTTTCAGCGAGAAAACGATGCAAAGAGTCTCGGAATGTCGCGAAAGGTGGTCTTTGTTCGTCTGCACTCAAGGAGACGTCGCTCGTCATTCTTTGGAAGCCTTTAGTGACCTCAACGTTGACGAGGCAGGGTTTCACAAGAAATGCTACAATCGATTACAGGCATATCATAGTTCAAGGTAAGTTTCTGCAACTTTTGTTCGTGGTGCTTCGGATTAGGTTTGATTTATTAAATTGAATGAGAAGTTCGTGAAAATAGTATGTAATCACAATGATAATATGAGCATTTTTCAGTGATCTTGATAATTACGTTGCCGGACCTCATAATATAGACAGGTCTAGACTTCTTTGTAGTCACGGTCAACTTCAACGTAGCACGATGAATAGCGTATATTTAAAAAAAAATAAAAATTGAGAGTTCCACTACTTCCTAGATCAGTACTAATTGAGTTGTTTGGGGAGGGGATCGGGGAGTATTTCAGCTGTGCCAAGCATCCTGCCTAAGGTCACTATATGCCTGTTGCTGGTACAATATTTTTCAGATGAGGCCAACAAGAGGCAACTTTACCATGGGAGCATGTATCTGAGGGAGCAGGTCATGTCAGTGACATCACCAGCAGTATGGCCTGCTGACAGCAAGGATCTCACAACGGAGCATGCTATGGAGATGGTTCTTGTGGGCTTGTTCAATTTATTGGTGTGGATGTGTGGTACTTCTATTAATGAAGTTTGGCTGGACAAATTTGCTGATGTCAGTGGGACTGTAAAGAGAAAGATTCTTGCCACTGCACAAGACATCTTACATGTAGCTAACAGTGCAGATGAAGCTGAGAGCCAGGTGTGTGATGGTGCTTCAGATTGTGACAGTGACACATCAGAGTATGACAGTGATATCTGAGGTGACAGAAATTACTGGTAAAGCCACAACATTGGGGGCTACGGCGACACTAGTTTAAATTCTGACGGTGACATCTGAGATATTAACAATTAAAGCCACAATATCTGAGAGTGTGACAACACCAGTTTAAATTCTCACAGACCAGTCAGATGATGAGACAGGGCATTCAGGTGCTACACCAAGAGACCGTGAAAACAGACCATGCAGTTTTCTGCCTTGTATTGTAAGTAATTATGAGCATTACTGTTTCGTTATGCTGTTCAACTTTATCGTTTTAAATACTAATGGCACTGTACTCAGTCAGGAGTGTGTTTTTTTTTTTCAGCTTTATTGCATACTGCTGCGTCTCAATCTCCTCATTCCCAATATAATATATTATGATGTTTGTTGCCCATCTTTACAATAAACCTTGTTGAGTGGTGTCATTTTTTACATCTCAGTATTGGTAAGACCAGAGAAATGGTAATTGATTTCAGGGAAAAAAGCCAAGTATGTTGATCCTGTAGATATTAAGGGGGAGGTATTTCAGAGGGTTGACCTATATATTATATACTTGGGGGTGATTATTGACAGCAGACTGAACTGGAATGCTAACACTGATCATGTGATAAAGAAATCTCAATCCAGACTGTACTCCTTGAGGAAATTACACTCTTTTGATGCTAGTGAGAAAACTCTGAACATGTTTTACACACATGTACATACATGTCCATTGTACTTTTTTTGTCCTCTTCTTGGGCTGTGTCTGTTGGGGTAGTCAGATCTCAAAACAGGACAGGGGTAGAGTGGACAAAGTTGTAAAGAAAGCTGAGTCAGTGGTGGGGAAACCCCAGAAGAGGCTTGAAGTGATAATTTATTATAAGAGACTTGAGAAAAAAACATCTCTGTCATGTCCAGTGTCTGACAGTGACACCCCCTGTTCAGCCTCATCGAGGGCCAGAGAAGTACATTCAGTGGGAGAATAATTACTCCTGCAAGCCAAACTTAAAGGCATAGGAGATCTTTCTTGCCTGAAGCTACTAAAGCGTTTAATTGATGATTAGAACTTAGCTTTGATCAGATAACTGTAGGTCTTAGTCTGTTTTCAGAGCGTGCCGTCCACTGCCTGTTGCTGCTGTACAGTGTGCTGCTAAAGTGAAATAACCCCTGTTGTGGTTGTGTTCTCAAAGTATTCTAACAGTTTTAGTTCTTTTTATATTATGTTTGAAATTATGAGGCAAGATGACTAGTGCATTGGAAATCCGAATGTATTTCACCAGGTGATGTATGGCGTGGAGGTGTGGAGTGTACGACTATGGCTGAGTGTGTGTGCGCATGTGATATGTGGATGAGCAGATAAGTGTGCAAAGCATGGTTGATTTTATGTGGAGATTTTGTTTTTGTGATGGACTAAATTATTTTGAATTACAGTTTTCTTCTTAATCATGAAATTCATAACAGTATTTCTGCCAGGAGTGTATTTGATGGGTGTATGAGTGAAGAGTGCGTGGATGCATGGTGTAAATTACATAGGCGTACACCAGTAGATCAGTGCCTATGATGAACTATAGTAGTATCCCCTGAATTGTAGATTTGTTTTTAATAATGTAATTATAATACGTAGCTTCACTATGTAGTATGTATTATGTGTGCAGGTTATTTCACTTTGTGGTGTGTGGCATGGCGGTATGCATGAGAAGAGTGTATGCTATGACTATGGATAAGTCACTTAAGTGTGTGGGTGCATATATATATGTGATGGGTGGACGCGCGTGTGGGTGCATGGCTGATTTCTTCATGGAGATTTTGTTCTTGTGTCATAATAGTTGTACTGTGTATTATGTGATCAAGAGCTGTACACGATAAATTTTCCTGAGGGGATTAATAAAGTTCTTATCTTCTTATTATCTCTATAAAAAATGTTTCCTACCTGCAAGTAACCTTAACTGCCAAATTTGTTTACTAATCATGTATAGTTTATATTGTCATAGGCAAAAGGGACAAGACAGATTGTTTTGAATAGAATAGTGCATCATTTGCAGCCACAAAACATCACAGTATTGATACTTCTTATGAAGGGTCATCACAGACTTGTCCCTCATTTTCTGAAGTAGTGCGCATACTTACGTTTGGGATCTCTTCAGATTTGAAATCAGCGTGAAATTTACATTTAGGGACACTTAAAATTTTGTGATTTGCACAAATTTGAAAAAAAACTCAAAAACTAGGCCTTTTAGAGGCCTCTGGCCCACGGCCTAGATGTTAATCAGTCACAGATCAGTAACATCCAAGAGACAAAAGACAATGATAGAGAAAGCACATGAACTAAAACCTGACAATGCACCCCCCACTCCACCCCCAGAACCCTAGTGAACAAATTTACACCGATTATACCGGCTGCAATTGCGTCACAGCGAGCGACAAAACACGTACGGCGCTATTGCAAAGACATTATTACCCGCGGAATCCCTGACAGACCAAAGGGACGCAACCCACTTGGCGGACGTCACTCGTTACATAGTGAGTGGCGCATCTTGGTAATGTAATGTCTTTGGTAACACTTAGAAGCAAACAGAAATGAGCAAAATCAGTGCGAAACCGAAACATGCACAGCTCTGTTTACGCTATAAGAGCGCGACAGCGTGTTCTAGCGGCCGGGGTTTTGATGCAAGTCTTCCATCTTCCCACCTCGGTTCTTCACGGGAATTCGTGAGTGTAGCTTCTGATATTTTGAGTACGTGTACAACGATTAAAGTGCCCTTCCACCAACAGCTACGTTTTATAATTGCCTGCATGGTTCGAAAGATTCCAGGAGCTTCGGTTGAATCAGAGATCTAGACTGACAAGGAGTACGCTTGCCTTCACAGCGGATAGCAGACGACATGCAGTGACGAGACTAGATTCTGCTTTATGTCACTGACTTTTGGTTGGTAAACGTTGCAACTGGCTTTGATGCAGTGCTTTTTAGGTAACGTTTCATGTCGGTTTGAACTTCAGCAGCGTTATTTGCACCTAGCTTGTCCTGTTGGCCAGTCAAGTCAGCGAATTCAAGTTAGTCCGGTGCCCGAGATAGCTCAGCTTCGATCCAACTTTTTAAGAACGGATTTTGGTTAGTGTTCGTTGAAACTGTCCTGATTTGAGTAAGCAGTGCTTGTTAGGTATCGGGTCAAGTCATTTTTAATTAGTTAATGAAGTTGGAAACACCGATCCCGAGCCGTAAACATGTTTCGATTTTGCCGGCCGTGTTGACACAAGAAGATCTGGTTGCCGCGCACCAAGCGTAGTATTTCTATGATTCTCTGTCAAAAGGTTCTATCTGTGTTCTTTCTATCTGTATAGAAAGAATCTTGGCAGGGGACACACAGAAATGCTTGTCATGTGATGTGTCACATGAGTTATTTTCATTAGTGAGAGTTCCACACTTATACAACGGGAGAGATCAAAGGGAAAATGTCGGTAATGGATGATAAAATGTATTATACAACACCCCAGTAAGGTATCACGTCAAATAGAAAACATCAAATTTTTATACAAGAAGATGGACTGACCATCTGATAAGCTGTTTCTGTTCAGGCAGCTGCTGTTGCTGTACAGAGTATAGAAACAACATACTGGGCTGGTCAGACCATCTTGTGTCTCTTTATCCCGTCTTATATATCACCGGCATATGTGGTGTTAAAGAACCTTAAACTCCCGAACACCCACCCACCATCGCATTCCAACTGCTGTGCATTTCTTGTTGTTCCAGTTTCTGCTGGTAGGTGGAGACAGTGTTCTCCAGTGAACACAAACGTAAGTCAGAGAAAGATCTTTGTGGTCAATAATTATGCACTGCTGTACTTTCAGTCAAAACGAAGCACCTGAACACAGGAAGGGTCACAGCGAAATCCTTCCGGTTGACAATTCGCTGCTGTCCTTTGATATCAGTAGTTTAATGGTTGATTTTCGAGACACCCCCCCCCCCCACCCCAACACGCCCACCCATGCCCCGTTCATATTTTTGTGGTTCAGTAACCCCCCTCCCCCCCCCGCCCCCACCCTTCTCCACGACCAGTTGATCTGGTCCTGTCTCAGAAATAGACACAGGGAGTAGAAACACTATGACTTTGTTGATGTTCAGTAACACGGACAACAGCATCAACAGTTACACAAAAACCTGCACATTCCCAGGAAGCAACGTGAACAGCAGATCGATCAGTGCACCCACAATGCAATGCAGCCGCGCCACGCGTCGCCCTGGTATCGACCTCCAGTGTAATTGTATGCAGCCTGACCTTTACGTGCAGTCCAAGAATAGCGAGTTTCACGATCATCCTGTCACAAAAGCGCAATGAGATTTAGATTGAACACCGATATACTGTATTTAGATGCATACGTTGTGAGCTTGTGTGGATGGTGTTAAACAGCGTACCACATGCAGACATGCACCTAGCTGCAACCCTTCCCAGTCTGGCATTGATAAAGTGTTACGAGAGAGAGAGAGAGAGAGAGAGAGATGATGATGATGATGATGATGATGATGAAACTATATTATAAAAAGATTGAGATATAGGTTTGCGAGAATCTGTCTAATAGTCTGTCCTTACTAAAATACAACATTAAATCAAAACACTACAGCTAAACACACATTAAAAGCAAAAAAAAAAAAAAAAAATTAACAACGAGAAAAAAATGACAGCACACACACACACACACACACACACACACACACACACACACACACACACACAGAGCGGGCCTTCAGGCACACTCGCATCCTACTGTAAAAACAGCTGTGCAAAATTTCCATACATAAAAGCATGATTTTGTTTCTAAACATAACCGATATCGCTGGAGAGAGAGAGAGAGAGAGAGAGAGAGACCTTTTGGTTACATGACAGCGAGGCTCACGGTAACGACAAGTACCAGCTGGACAACCCCGCAGGCTGCGCAAAAACCTATGACAGCTGCAGAGGCACTGTCTGGAAAAATATAAAAAAATAAACAAATAAATAAATGATGGTTGGAAAAGGGACCATTAATGTCAAGAGGAAATAGAATCTAGTTTCGAAACAATTTCAGGCACCAGTAAGTGCTCACCCATTCCGATGAGAATAAAGTGGCACGGCATTTTCTTTAATGTCACAGCTTTCTATTTTCACCCCCTTACTTCTTTGTTTGAACTCGACAAAAAAAAAAAAAAAAAAAACCTGGTGAAAGCAGTATTCTTATGCCAGGTGTCGCTTCTGCTAGAGATAATCGTAAAATCTATTTACCGTGTTCATGCGTGATACGAGAAATGGGTGTTTATGATTAGTTCATGGTCCATTAGGTTCGGTCCGTCCAAATGGTCCGAGGACGTCCGAGGTCGAATATCTCAGTTATTTGTTTGTGGTATATGTAGGTCAACATGACGAAAACATAGCTTAGTGAACAACATCATAAGAACATAGGCACACGTCGCCCTTCCTACCGATGGCTTTCGGGGGTGGGGTGAGGTTGTTTGCTGATTAGCTAATCTGCTTTCGACGATTTATCCATGCCGTGGTGATGCCGCTATTGAGGGCCACTGCAAGTCTTTACACCTTTCGCGAGCAGCGCCCAAGGGGAGTTAACGGGGTCATCAGTTTCATTCCCTAGTCAATAGTGGGCTCCTGGTCGTCTAATCCTTTTCTTTGTACAAAAGAGAGAAACTTACATTACCCCCCCCCCCCCCCACACACACACACACACACACGCCAAAAACACAACGCATCGTGTGACCGTGTGGTAAAATACGATAATTAGATATTCCAGCAGAGACACCCACCCCTATTTGCTAAATCTGACATACAAATACCACAAACACATCGTTTGTTTCAATATTTCTGTTATTTATCTCTCGCGCGCGGTTTAAGCACTGCCGGCAAAGCATGCAAAATATCAATATCCATCTGGAACCTGAAAAAAGAAACTCATATGGATTATAGTTACTACAAAATTTATAGACCAGTCGGGTAGTTTACGATATAAGCATACACAGTAGAGAACTGCACATAACAACATAATAGCCTATAGGCACATGGAAATATTTGTCAACCAGAAAGATCAGTGTACATGATCAACGTCAAACACAAGCACAACCAGAGGACAATTCAACCTAATCAAGAGTTCAGTGCAGCAGCAACTGTCTCACGGCGACGTACATAATACATGAACATGATATATGAATGAACCTCGCAGACTTTCATTAACTGAGTTACAGTCTGACTAGGTCTGTCTCAGGAATGAGTTTGCATGTGATGTCATCAAGTGATCCACAAGGGAAAAGAATGTCCATCTAATCTCCAAGCCGAAACCCAAAAAGGGTACGCTGAAACATGATTATTGTGTATACTTCTATGTGGCTGCATGTTTGTTTGTTTTTCTCTAACTTTCTGAAACAGCGGTATCTACGACGCATGAGTAGAAATTGTTGTCATGAAAAGAAATCCATACATTGACTATGCCTAAATATTACACAAAAGGACTTTTCCCTAAATGCTGGTATTTCTGATAACTCACCTATGATCTGGAACTCCGTCTGATTGGTGACTGTGTAGAGATCAAGCTCGGGGTCCCAAGTGGCTGAGCAGTTGCACGTCAACTTCCCGGGTAGTGTTTCGGTTTTGCCGATAATCAGAGAACTCGACACAGACGTATTGGTAGTTGTGTTGTCTGCACTCGTCTGCTGTGGAGTACAGTTGATGTGTACGGCAGTGACGAGCGGCTTGCCGCCTTCCACGGTACACGTCACATTGTCACCGACAGAGACAAAATGGTCCTGTGTGGAGCTGATGATTGCTGGTGATGTTTGTGGCGGATCTGGAACACGGCAGTGTTTCTATAAGACTCCGTCTTGTAAACATAGCTGCTGTCTTGTGAACGAAATTGTGTAAACAAATGTGATTTCTACAGATCAGCTAAGTTGACCGATAACCCTACGGAACGGACACGAGTTTCTATCATCAGCATCTCTACACTAAATGCACGGGGAAAAAAGTGCAGTATCTGTATCGTATTCAAAACATTCATTCCAAATGACATGCACAAATGTCCATCGGTTGAGTTTCTGTCACAGAAATAAAGTTTCAACTTAAATCTTCACGATGCGATCATTGTTACCTACATTTCAGATTCAGCGTGTAGCGAGCCTGTGAAGACGAGCCCTGGGAGGCGACTGCAGTACATATGATACGTAATCCGTCCTGGTCCAGTTTGGGCTGTAGAGTGCAGGTCCCACTGCTCTGAATGTAGTCTATACAGTTAGTTTGGGCAGGAGCCCAGCTGTAGATCGTTTCCGGGTCAGCGTCTGTAGCGAGACATGTAAGTGTCAGTCTCCTGGATCCATCAGTGATGAACGATTCCGGTCCCGTGATCTGGATTTTGTCGTTTGAAAGGCGGCCGTCTGAACACAGAGATGATGATGATGATGATGATGATGATACTTTCTTTGTCAACAATAAACAGTTTTGGCATAGACAGTTCGTCGGTGTACAGAGAGAGCGAGAGAGAGAGAGAGAGAGGCTTAGTTCATAAGCCCGCCAAATTATCTTAAACCTGAGGTAGTCTCCGTCCTGCCCCTTGTCCTAACAATAGAATAAATGACAGTGGCGGTACTGCGTCACAACATTGCGGCATTTAGCGTGGTGGAAGGACCAAAAACCATCGCAAGCTGGCCCCAAAATGGACAAACTACTCAACGAAATGGGCAGCGTTGTGACTTTGAATGAATGGGCGCCCCTGTCCATGAAACTCATGAGTGTTATGAACCAAACGGCGTGTGCATATCGCCTACAGTTGCCACAAACTGGACCGGAAAAGGCCGTAGCTCAGTACAGTATTTGAAAACGGCGACACAGATCCACGCTAAACGCCTCAGCTAACCAACAGCGAACAGAAAATTCTATTGCAGAAGAGAACCTGTGTCCGTTATTTATAAATCAAGCCGTGTGAAGGCTGGTGTGGTCTCAGACTTCCTTTCTTTCCCTGTCTTGCAACTCTAGGTGGAGTTAACGGCCATGTCGATAGTTATGGTGGTAGGTGGCGATTTTGTGAGCACAGCGCATGCAATCAACGATGATCCAAAAAAACTGAGTCCTTATTGAAAAAAGGACAATTTTACACATCAGTACACACTCCAAATGCCGTATAAAAATTTTGATTTGTTGTATCATGCAACTATTTGCCATATATTTCAAGTAAATCGCACATTCATGCAAAGTCACAACGTTGTCCCGTTTGTAAAGTAATTTGTCCATGTTGGGGCCAGCTTTCGATGTTTTTGCTCCCTCCACGAAAAAGTAGGGGTAGAGACTGATAAAAATGGCGACTCTTTTGAACACGGTTCGCATATTGATGCAGTACAGGTATATCAGTTATGACAGAATCTCCGTGCCCAAGCTCCACGACAGGCCAAACCGCTGACTCGTACAGAAATGGCAGAAGTAAGTCAAGAGTCAGTTGTGATCTTTCTACCTGCGAGTGTAAGTTAAGTACAACAAACCTCGCTGAAATCTAATGAAACCAACTGAACACCTCATTGCTCACCTGTTTTACGAAGCAGCAGACTGATGAACACACACACAAGGTGAATAGTTATCCACATGATGCCGGTGTGTTTCGTATTATTTACACTAATGAACGTACACCCAAGAATGAACACACTGACACTGTCATGTCATGAAGACCAGTAAAACGCATTTACTTCCTTGTCATCACACAGCACTCGTAGCATACACGAAAGCAGCAGCTAGGAGGCTGGACCGCTAATATTGATTCTTGTATAACAACTGTGCACAGATGGTGTCGTCAGCCTGGTGACCTCGTCATCGATTGTGAGGCCACAAACACGGACGGGTAGCCATATAACTATAGTGTAAGTTCAGCCTCAGGATTTTACTGTGACCCTGAGTGTACAGTTGCCGCGAAAGAGCCGACGGGCGTGTAGAAGAAAGCTCCTTATTGTAGCCGTTTTGCTGTCAATAATAATCATACACTGAATTTTGTTGCAAGACATACCAGAAAAACTTGCAACTGTGCAGCAGTTGTTTTTTGTTTGTTTGTTTGTTTTGCGAGAGCCGTTTCCGCTTAAAACGTTCAGTTTGTACAATTTATTTTTGCAAAGATGCGTTTCACAAAAGATCTTTAGCCTTTCCTAGCAGGTTGATGTTAGTTATGATTGTATACTTGATGCGGGGAAGCGACAATAAGCCCGCAAATTAAGCAACCGTTTTGTGTGTGTGTGTGTGTGTGTGTGTGTGTGTGTGTGTGTGTGTGTGTGTGTGTGAACAAAGTCACACGTGTCAAAAGTGCGGGTTGAAAAGTTCGTGTCACAAGTGTAGGAATCAAGGAGAGAGAGAGAGAGAGAGCGTGTACCTGAACGGGGCAACGAAAGCAGGTACAGGACAACAATCCTTCGAAGTTGCCGCACTATCATGCTTGCTTCGACGAGAACGTGGATACTTCAGGATTGCTGTCTGACCTACACAACCATAAATTCATATGACAACGCTCCCACCTCTTTGAACCGTACGACTTTAAAATAACACTGAAGCACAGTGTGTCATTCATTATCCTTCCTCAGAAATGTGACATGACACGAATCGGATAACTATTGTTCTCACGACAACACCATGGCATCACAGTGCAGATGCCGATCTTAAAGTAAACGCTACATATTTCTGTTAAACATAACGCTGCACTAACACCCTAACACCCTAACAATGCTTTAAAATCTCTCCCCCCCCCCCCCCCCTTCCAAAATCAGCGGCTAAAGGCTCATGTGTATAGGGTAAATTTAAAAGTCCCATCCTGGTTAACCTTCTGTGACTGATCTGTCCGTATACATATCATGAGGTCATGTTTTCAGAAAAAAACTTACATTGACTGGTATTTTATTGGGGTCACACAAACGGGAAGTTTGTTCTCGCATTGTAACATAACCGCATATTAGCTGAAGAGTAAAGGAGATGCAAAAGTCATACTGCTGATGACCTCATCATACATACGGACGTTTGGTTACAGAGGATCATGCAGTCAGGATGGGGCTTTCCTGTAGAGCAAAACAAGACCACAGTATACACGAAGACAACGCGGCATACAGAGTGACGACATCAGTTCTGACAATGGAGGTTGAGGCAGCTACACATACACTCCAGTGGGTACATAAGCGTCCGATCAAAGCAGTGCTGCTTCCCATGCAATCATCCTCACAGACTCAATGGGTCTCTTGCAAAAGGTGAAAGCGGGAATTGGAAACCCAGACTGACATGCGTCGATAAGCATGCACAGGCTTTTCTGGATCTGCTACCCAGGGCACTGAGGGGTGAGAAGTATCGACAAACAGACACCTTCGCCGGCCAGTCTGCGCCTAGAATGATCAGAAGTGGTCAAGAGTCGGTAGCGCAAACTGCACAAGCAAAGCCTCGGTCATCTCATCGCCTGACAGAGGCGTGGCAAAAGGGACGCCCGGGTGGGGTGGGGGGTGGGGTGTTTTTGTATGAGTTTGAGTTTATGAGCGAATTGACGTTGACGCCCTTTATTCTGTCGTGTCTTGATCTCCCGAAGTACAAGAGATGATAAAGCAATTACAGGCCATCAGGCTATAACGTTTACCGGCTCGCTAAAGCTAAGGGTGGATTTGCGTCTTGGATCAAAATACAACAAAGAACAGTTCGATGGGAAATGACAGCTAATTCGCCTCCCTGTTACTTGGCACAGGCATGAGGATAATTTTTATTTTAAACCAAGATAATATTTTCCTTTTCCACTTAGTGTGGGAAAATCGGTTATTAGTTGCCTTTCTCCTGTTCTCTGTTTTTTTTTATGACTCCGGGTGTGAACAGTTGTCAGTACTTACTTAATCGTCTTCGTGCCCTCTGGCATATAAGGCCAACACCAAAGATCGCCACCCTGGGTGTGAACAGTACGGTTAGTCAAAATGGCTGCGAACAAACAAACTGCCACTCTCGCTTTGAAAGTTTTGACGTCGAATCCTTACAAATGGAGTAATGTATTAAACACACAAACAGTCGCTGTCGATGAATTTCTGTTTTGGGGCCTCGGTACAACCTATAGGCCATATGAATTTGTGATTTTAGCCATGGTCGTGAGCGGCTAAAAATCAACCAATTCATATGGCCTAGGTTGTACCGACCATTTTCCTTCCTTCCTGGTGTGTACATGACAGACATGTGTCCCCATCTTAAAATACGCCATTCTTTCACACACACACACACACACACACACACACACACACACACACACACACACACACAGAAGTTTGTGAGTAATACTTTATTGAAAAGCTACTGAGCGTTAGTTTTGAAACCATTCCTATACTGATTGAAACATTATATAATTAAAACGCATCTAAAATAAAAGTCTAAAAAAAAGCATGGACCTCTATGGATAAACCACAATTATGCTGACTGAGAAATAGAATAGATGAAACCGTACAAATGCAACATCGTCTGCTTTGTAAAACGACGACAATAAACGCTAACATTTGTTTAATGCAAGATTTAATTTAAGTAATGACTTAGTAAGTAATAACGTAATACTTGTCAGGGGCGCCGGAACCAAGTAGGGGGGGGGGCAAGAGTGTCATGGTCTTGCCCCCCCCCCCCCCACCTCTCCCCTACCCCTCTTCCTGCTCTCCCTCATCCCACCCAACAGAGAACTTACGTTTTTGCAGACCGAAGGCTGTCCGCTGCTCTGATCGCCACCCCCCCCCCCACCCCCCCACCCCCCCGCTTTTCACTTTTTTCGGGCAATGTCCTTTTCAGTGGCTCCCTGGTTCGTAAAGGTCTGCCCAGCATCTGATCGCCGCCCCCCCCCCCCCCACCCCCGCTCTTCCCCCCTCCAAGATTCTGCCCCCACTCCCCCCAACATCTTCCGGCGCCCCTGCTTGTCGAAATAATCACAGAGTAAATTACAATAAAATGCAGTGACATTATACATCAATATCACATTTTGTTTTTTGTAAAATGGTAGCGACAAAGAAATACATCTGATGAAGTTAACGGACAAAAGCACACTGGAAGTCAAACACATACAAAAAGTACGTATAAGACGAAAGGAAAAATAACATTCCAAATAATACATATGATTATTATGTGTAAAAACAAACATAGCACACCAAAAGGATAAAACCTAGATTTCGTCACAGTTGTCGAACATGTTTTCTGCTTCCGCCTTCTGCACGCGAAAAACGTTGGAGCCATTTTACTTCTTATCAAAGTTATGTAGGTAAACTGGCATTTTCAGTGGCAGGTGGAAATACCATTAACAAAATCCCATACGGCAGACCAAGAAAGGTAATGATACAAAACTCGTAATATCTGATTGTCAACAAGGCATATTACGACGTTCATAAACATAATTCGTACAAATTATTTAGATACAAACATGATAAAGTGTCAATCACAGTTTGCAACAGTGCCATATAGTATAAACATATGGTATAATATACTCATTACTGGTGTTCTTTGCGCATGTCTACGTGATAATGATAGGAATAATAGTACATACTTTTAAAATAGTTTTTATAGCGCGCTGCTCTCCAGATGCAAAGCCGGGACTTGTTGCACTTAAGGTGCACACACACACACACACACACACACACACACACACACACACACACACACACACACACTACTTTCACACACACACTACTTTCACACACACACTACTTTCACACACACACACACACACACACACACACACACACACACACACACACATCCAATTTGGCAGGTGCAGCGACATCGGGCGACTAAACGTACACATAAGCAGACTCAGCAGGAGTTAAGCACACACACACACACACACACACACACACACACACACACACCGTGTCATTTCTAACTGGGAAGCCCATTATGTGAAAGCACACAGTTGACATTTCAATCTGGTTTAAAGAATGCATGAGGAAAGATTCAGTATGAAGAAGAATATTATGCGGAAGCTGGTATCAGTTTATAAGGCAAAGGAAACAAAACCGCACCAAGAGAAATAAAGGCCAGCACATATATTTGGCACCAGCCGGGATACGAACTCACGACGCTCTACCATTCGGTTATCCCGGCTCCACAAACAAGTAAAAAGTTGTAGTAGAATGCCTTAGGTGATCGAAAAAGAAAGCGGTTCTGGGACGGACGGTAAAATCTGTAAAGTGATTGTAAAAATTGTAATAAGAATAAGCATAAAAAAAAAAAAAACCTGATGAGAAGGGTAAAGTGTGAATAACCCTGGGACAGGTGAGAGGAACCCTTGCTGAGGGCTATAACACAGACGCACATTGTTACACACGGCTGCTTAAAAAAAAGAAGCTTACCTATTAACTCCGATGCGTTTATAGAGTTAGCGGCATATTTGCCATTTCCCGACACCCCTGCAAACTTTCAAAACTTGTATTCCAAACGCATAATTATTCACTGCCGTCATGTTGCACACCATTAAAAAAAATTGAGAGTACTTTCAAAGTAGACAAAGCTGAATTGAAAAATTTGTGTATTACAACTTAATTTAATTTTTTCAATCAGAAGGAACTTTGATTGACTCTCAGGAATGGTGGAGTCACTTGCTGCTTCCCACAATCGTTTGGGTGACAAGATTATAAGCGCACGAATCATAGTGACCAAAAACCCCACAATAAACAACAACAACAAAAAAACAAAAACCAACAATAGACACCCTCTTGAAGATATCATAATTATTATATATTTAAAAAATCATCACAAGGGAAGACATCGTTCACCAGCAAATATTTGTGAGAGGTGAAATGTTATCAAAGGCAAGTTTATAAAAGGAATATCTTATCACTTCACCGTACAAGTCAGTTTTATACACAAGCACTGGGATGGATGGAATAGTCCGATTACACGTTTTCAAGTATTATGTATTAAAATATATGTTGTCACGGATGCGTGACTTAGGGTAAATCATGTGCCGTTATGATTTCCGTATGACGGGTTGGTATGATTTCCGTATGCATCGTAACTATGTACTGTGTGGCACACGTGCCTTATTTTCTACACGGGCCACGCATGTATCCCTTAGTGAAGGTTTTACACGGGACATTTGTGTATAAATGCTGACCTGTCCGTTTCCCTTGTTAAAGTCGATACAGGTAACCCGTTTTACACGTGATGCTGGTGTATCCTGTGCGGTACTCACCCTATTCGCCCTAACAGTATAAAAACCATCCTGATTCACTTGCTATTCGCATTTGGCCCGGTAGTACCGACACGTCCGTTCCAGGGACTGGCACATCTTCTCGTCCGCTGTCTTTATGGTCTACCGTTTGTAACCCCTCGCATCTTGCATATGGAGGTAAATAGTTCAGGTAATCTTGAAGAACAGTATACGAAATTCTGGGAGCTATTTGCACGCACTTTTTCGGGTGCTTTCGGTTCTGCTCGATGCAAAGAGACGTAAAACACCCTCACCTGCTCACTTTGACCTCTCCTTCCCCACATGTGGGTGCAAATAATTTCATTTCACAAGTAGGGATATGCATGCAAATCCAATGCGCCATTTTGGTTGCTGATCACATGCGCACAACGTCATCACTACTGGGGTAATTTCGTATACTATTCTTCAAGATTACCATAGTTCATATCTGTTATTTCCCGTATTATGTTTCAGGTCAGCTATTTTCTCTTGTGTAGACATTACCAACGGTCAGGAAGTTAATATGAAACTTGACTATTGTGGCCGAAGTGTTATGTCGGCTAAATGTTTGGTTATCAGCCGTTTTACCAGTGAGTTTGTTAACACTGACCTGTCTGTATATTTTGCTGACTTGCCCGATGTGACAGCTGTAGGCTTCTACCTTTAGCGTTTCATAGTATGTGCAGTTTCCTTTAGCGTTCGTAACATAGGAGCGTTCGCTGGTTTGTGCCATGGGTTAATGTTATCCCATAGATAGGCAGTATGTGCTAGTTGAGCCCAAGGACTTACAATAGTGTATTGTTGCACAGGGGTTCTAGCTCGAGTGGCTGTTTTCGGGAGCCAGAAGCTGCCCTGTAGTCCCTTGTCCCGTGGAGGATTTCTTGGCCCTGCGACGACTGAAGGGGAGGGAGCCTGACTGCCCGTATCTGGGATTCAGCGTGGGTGCTGGTCCACTAGAGCATCAGCGGTTGTGATGCTATCGTAGAGCTGCCGAGCCAGCTCTATTTTCCGCCGCCTGTGGTGTTGTCTGCGGATTGTGAACTGCACATCTGCACGTCCGCGTGCTTGACCAACGTTGGAGGTACCATCTCGTGCACGTTAAAACGTTCTAGGACTGAGCGCTCTTAGATATAATTACTTATATCTTTTGTATCTTAGATATAGTATTTATTGCCTTGATTTCACCGTTTATTCTTGATTTCATTGGTATTGTAACTGCACTGTTGACGTGTTATGCGATGACTGTTTGTCTTGACAATAATATTGTGGTGGTGTGAATCCCCGCACGTCTCCGTGTCAGTTACTGTCGTGCGACTGCGTGTGAGTGAGAGTTAAGAAACACCTACACGTAGCAGCACACACGGTCGTGACATATGTATATATTAGTAGCAAAAATGTAATAAGGTAAAAAAAAAGTAAGATTCAACCACAGAAATCTACTTAAATCCATGTGCTAAATGAACTTCAATACATATCTACTGTCAACTGGAAAAAAAAGGCTTAATTGACTTTCAAATCCACGGACCTTAGTCTCTCGTTCAGGAGCTTATTATATGCCCATCTGTGAAACGCCATGCAACGCACTTTATATGCAACTTCTTAGTATACTTGAAAGAACTGTACGTCAAGATTGCACTGTGGGCATACACGCTGATGGCGAGCACACTGCAGGCAGCAAACCCTGTGACCGCACGGCAGAAAACTGCACTGTAGACGTCTCCGACAGCAGATTGTGCATAGGCCTCGTGGATCAGGCAGAGAAGCACCTGACAGTGTCTGCAAAACACGTGAACCACATTTCAAACCTCATAAATCGAGCTGTCTTGTTTGTGTTCGTCACCATACCACTTAGACACTTGCACAATTATAGCATCTCACAGACTGGCACTTTACCAACGCCGGTCTTAATAATAGGTATGTGGAAATGACGCAAAAAATGTCAATTAAAAAAACGTTTTGTGTTTCGAGCTTAGTAAACCTATAAACCTTGACAACAAATCATTATAAGGAAAATGACAAAGAAAATCTCTCTTCATACCAGTCTGAGTTGTAGGCCACGCCACAGTGGTGCCTTTGCGGGACTGCCAGCTATGCCCCTGTATCCTCCTCCTCGATGAACTATGTAAAGGCCAAATCATAAAAAATGAACGTAGTTTTTTTTACTCCAGATCAATTACCGAATTAAAGTTAAAATTAAATGTTCGACCAATCGTGGATTTGTACAAAAGCTGATTGCGGTCGAAAAAGGTAATGTAACAGTACACATAAATATTCGACACGACATTCGCGTAACTGTACAAACGTTCAAGCCGGTCACTGGTTGTTCAGGCCGGTCACTGGTTGACTATGCTGGATCATAAATGTCCTTCGAATTGTTTCATACAGCACACCACCAAAACAAACCTTGCCCGTATATGCCACACCCAACGTCAAACAGCAAACAGCCCCCCCCCCCCCCCCAAAAAAAAAAAAAAAAAAATCACGACAGATAGAGACTAATTGAATTACCACATCTTTGACTCGACAAACCTTGTCCATAATGCACATCTTCTGCTCGTGCCTGGCGTAGTGATATGTCTGCTTGGATGGTCGAAGTTTCGGTGGCCTGTACCGAACGGGGCGCTGGTCGTGCTTCAGAATTCACATTCACTCCAAGACAAGTGACGTCCTGAAGATCACAAACGTGAATGAAGTGAGGCAGATTAGGGAGTAACCGGACCGGCATCATTAAGATGAATTTCTCTTGTTTTTCTTGATTTCTTAGAGTTCTTGGCTAATTTATGATTAAAAATGGCAGAAGTGGGAAATGAATGTCAAGTTTTTATATCCCTGAGCATGTGCGGGGCATGACTAAGAGAACGGACAGTTTTCAGCTACATGTACTGCAGTATGACTTGTGGAGTTGGCAAGAACGTCGTAACAGTAAACTGAGAAAAAAACAACAAAAAAAAAACCAAAAAAAAACGCTATCGGGGCTTCATTTTATACATGCTGACAGTACACATGGAAACCATTGTCTGCATGTCTGTATGGAAACCATTGTCGGGTAAATGTTAGAAGACTCTGCCACCCTATCCATGTCATTTATATATGACGGATTGTAGAAATCATAGAATTTAAAGCGATTATCTCACATGGGAAGGCTCTGGTGGTTGTCCAAGTCCCTGGTTGATGGGGATGTTTAATAGCATCCGGCGACAGTCGTGTTGATGCAATGGCCAGCTGGAGCTACAGCAGAAACAGACGATTGTTGTATCATGTCTCCGAAAGTAATACCCGTCGCTAGCCAGTCTCAAAGGATGCTCTTGAAGAGGGAGGCCTGCGAGTAAATGTAGAACAAAACATTTTACCCTCGATAGGCGCGCCTTAAGGACGTTACCATCTCTCTCCTTGCCGTCTTATTGTTCGGCTGATTGATATGTTAATCAGTGGAAGATAACAGTTGCAGTTCAAACTCCTTAACATGTCAAAATCTTAAAAACGACTCTCGTAATGTACACAGATTTTCCATGAAATGAGCCTGCTCCCTGGTTATTACTCTCAGCAGACGGCCATTTTGTGCTCATTTTGTCGTGAAGAACGGAGGTTCGGTGCGGAGTTACCTCTAAAACTCCCCACTCGAAGCATCTCAGGTCGCATCCAAGGGTTTGCGCAGTAGTCATCATAGACAGGTGTGGCAGGATAGACATGGAGAGTCGACATCACAGAACTTAGCGGCATGAATATTCGGACTTGAGAGTTTTGTTCCATTCCTTTTCCTAAATACCTGTCGTACAGATCCTTCTCGTCGTCCCTCTTTCGTCTATAAAAGCCATTGACCATCGGATCAGTGCAGCTGAAAGAATGTATGAAAGACATTTGAGAATCGCTTGATATACTTGTATGATATTATGTCATGCGAGATGGTTTTGGTGTCGTTTGGTTTTGTTGTTTAAGTGAAGGAAACAGGAGAGAGAGAGAGAGAGAGAGAGAGAGAGAGATCAATACAACATTTGCCAAAGTGAAAGGAACAAGATCAGCACAGAATTCTCTACTACGCGTTATTGTCTGCTAAGAGCATAAGAACACGTCGTGCATTAATTTTGTGTATAACGTACGATTCGTAATTTTACAAATCTCAATAATTGCTATGAGTATAAATATTATATCACTATACACCAGTGACCACCGCTTACTTACCTGATAACGAGAATGAGGAGAAGAAGCAGGACAGCATAGTCAACGCCACTGACAATTGGAACACTCTCCTCTTCTGTAAACATATGGGGTCTGGTTACAAAATTTTTAATATTACTTTTACCATCTTTAGAACAGATGATGACGAAGCTTGCATAGATTTACGGGGGGGGGGGGGGGAGTACCTGTACTGTCTAATTTAACCGTGCCCCTCACCTGTTCTTAAAAAAAAAGAGAAAAAAGTAGATGTAAGCTAGGACACACAGGGAAGCTTGATAGTAATCCAAATGACGTGTCATTGCAATTTGCTGCTCTTTACAACCAGC
This sequence comes from Batillaria attramentaria, assembly GCA_018292915.2. NCBI lineage: Eukaryota > Metazoa > Mollusca > Gastropoda > Batillariidae > Batillaria > Batillaria attramentaria. The sequence continues at coordinate 664,854 of JACVVK020000328.1, read as the reverse complement.
TGCGGAAAAACACGTTAGTTTAAAATCATTCCACCTTACTTAACAAAGCACTATAGGAACACCGCTTTGTACTAAATGAGCAGAGAAACTCATTGAAATGTCAGGTATGAGTGACGGGTCTGTTGTGTTAATCGCCTATAACTGTCAAGACTGAAATGTTCAAACTAGCAGAGAGAGACGTTGCGCACTCTGGTGGAGCGTGTCAGCGTAACACATAATGGCTTTTGTCGTGTTTGTGCACAACACTGTCCGTAGATCACCCACCTGGCGTTGTAAAGACAGCACAACGGATAACAGGCTGTTTCGGATTAGACGTTTTCCAATTAGTGGACATAGTTTTGAGAGTGTGTTCGGTAACCATAGGAACAACAAGTCTTAAAGCGCACCCTGCACACGAACCGCGACTATGGAAAAGTTAGAGGGTGGGTGGGTGTTCAGAGGTCTCTGTCAATCATACTGGCCTTCATTTACAGGCCATCTCATAGCGTGCGTTGTGAGCACTTTCTCTCACCATGATGTATGAGTACGTTTGACATAAGTCCCAAACAAACACACACACAAATAAACAACAAAGGGGTCAGTGAGTCAGATATGATGCTCTAGCTAACTCTTTACCCTTTACAAAATGTATGGGTCGTGGCGGACCCACATCGTCGGGATAGGTATAGACATTGAAATCGCTCTTTCAAAAGTATGGGTCCTGGAGGACCCACATAGTAATTTGCGTATAGTCAAAGTTCAGGGATTTGTTACTTTTTTTCATCAATAGTTATACAATTTTGGCATAACATAGCCTTTCAGGGGCTCGGAGAACTCCTAAAATGTCACTGGAAAAAAGGCCGAACAGCTTATGAGATATTTGAAGTTATACACCCGCCTGAGTCCTCCAGGACCCAGAAAGTGTGGTAAAGGTTAAAACATTTTATATACACTCTTCTTCTTTCCTTTGAAAAACAGTCATTAAGGGAATTTCTGGAATTTCTGATATCTGTATCACATAAGTAAACATATCCATTTCAATGCAAGAACAGTTACCTCTTTGTCTATTATGGGGATCTAGCACATATTGTGACCAGACAGGTAGCGAATAAGGCTACACAGACAGATACCTTTTTCTATGTTTTCACAAGAACACACACACACACACACACACACACACACACACACACACACATACACACACACACACACACACATATCCGCACACACATACATATCCGCACACACATCCGCACATACACGCGCACGCACGCACGCACGCACGCACACACACACACACACACACACACACTCCGACACTCATATAGCATTTGCGTTATTGATCGACTCGGCTACTCACCTGCAGTGCGAAGCAGTACAAGATGCATGCACACACACACCAACTGGATCTTTATCCACATTGCCTGTCTTGCTGTAATTAACACTCATGAAAGACATCAGTCACACAGTTCAACACACATCATCTTCATCAACAACACGCATTGATTTACTTTGTTTTAGTACACACAGGCGGTAACGTGGCAGCATCCACGCCGGATGGGTGCACTGCGCAGCTGCAGAAGCCAGCTATTATTGATGTTGTTTGCAGTCAGCCTCTCTCAATGGTTCAGTGTGTGTCAATTTGTGCGTGTACGTGTGCACGTGCGCGTGTCCTGGCCTGTGTGTGTGTGTGTGTGTGTGTGTGTGTGTGTGTGTGTGTGTGTGTGTGTGTGAGAGAGAGAGAGAGAGAGAGAGAGAGAGTTTGGACGTTCAACGTCTTTTCCATACGGGTGATATCAAAGACGGGGCAACTAGGAAAAAGCCAGCACAATTGAACTGATTTATTTAGGAGAGTTGCTCGGAATTCTATAAAGTCATGTTCCAGCTATTATTGATGTTGTTTGCAGTCAGCCTCTCTCAATGGTTCAGTGTGTCAATTTGTGCGTGTACGTGCGTGCGTGTGCGCGTGTCCCTGCTCGAAATTCTATACAATTCCCTGTGATTTGTCACAGTAATGAGGAAAAGTTCATTACTCATTACAGTTGTATGAGATACGAAGCGCGCACTATCACGGCTGTAAAACAAAATGGCCACAGTCAAACGAAGTGCCACTCTCGTTTCAAGAGTTTCGATATTTCTCTCAAATAAAGTCATTTTTCTAAAACCTGAGAGTGAACGGGTCTGTGCGCTGTTGTGATGTGTTGGCAAATGTAGGTGAATGAGAAGACTTTCGGTGTTTTCAGGGTTGTTTTTTTTTTTTTGTTGAATTATTTCTCTATAGAGAAACAACTTTATAGGATGGGGCAGATTTCGCTGCGCGCAGCAGCAAGTGTCAGTGATTAAGCAAGACTGTGACGTTTCTCCAGACAATACAT